>JAXGGT010000131.1:8409274-8425214 GCA_035583425.1 Marsdenia floribunda | reverse complement strand
CTTGCAGGGCGTGGTGGGGGGGGGGGGGTGCCTCATGTGGTCAACATAACATTATTAGTCTTCTGAAAATCCTCCGGATTGCTTGCTAATTTTGTCAAAAGCATAACATCAATTGCCATCAATAAGGAGATGAGTTCACACTTATATGTTGTTCGAGATCTCTTAAGACATCGTTTAAGATACACTAATAAAAAATATTACATTATGTGTGTTAATTAATTTTATAAAAACTAACATAATTGCCTTTCATCAATGTCGTTTATCTGTCCCATCTAAATCCTAAGCTATCTACATCAACCTCTCCATGACAAAGATTTGAAAATCTACACAAAATATACAAAAATGACACTACTTACTTTATACCAACAGGATATTTAAGTGAAAAATGTGTAATAAAAGGAAAAAACAAACCCACAAGTCAAAACAAATGGAACCTTGTTCCTAGGAGATTTTTAGGTATCTTTGGCAATGACAAAATGATAGTAAAACATCATTAGCAGTTCTTGAGAAGAGTGAGATCATGAACAAAAACTCGTATAAATTGTAAAGAACAATATCCTCATCACCTAATCCAAAAAGAACCAGTAAGATTACACGACATGATTGAAATTGAAATATAATATAAGACTGTCTCTAACCTAAGTCGAAACTATAATCTTTTACTTAACTTGACAAGTCAAATGAATGTACCTAAGAAAGAGAACCACGCCAATGGGGCTACCACCTTATTCGCAAGGCTAAAATGTTTTCATTCAACAATTGACCTCCTGCTTCTCCTTACCACATCAATTACCAAATGGTGCCATTCAACACTGTTCGATGGACATAATTGAGCTGCATATTTTCTTGGAATCCTAAGCACATGCAGTATGGAACGGCATCCTGCATGTCCCTCTTAAGGGGATCAGGTTTGTGTGGTTGGTTTCACAGTTGAACAGAAAAATTTAATGCACATGGAAATTTTCCTTAAACCGTGCTTCTAGTTATGCACAATAAACAAACCACAGGGCCACAGAGAGAACAAAACATGCAACAAGAGAAAAGGAGAACATGATATATATACACGCACATTTTAAATATTAGTTTGCACATTCTGCCTTCAACAATGTTTATCTTTAGGCAGCAGAACAGAAAATCTACAAGAAAGAGTTGACGAGAAAAGATAAAAGAAATAGAGACACAACACACGATGGTGCAGTAGTCTAGCAATCTCAAGCACTCTAGTTATAATCGGAGCTACAGCTGATTCCATATTCAATAAGTAGGTTAAGGGAAAGTGAGTATAGTTCTTGACTTCATTGAATAGGATCTGCTCTATAGGCTCATGACTATGCACAAGAGGAAGAATATTCCACAGCACTACAAATGCCACCAATAATTGCTACACACTTCCAAGTTGTTGATCATCTTGATGAGAAGGTAGCCGGAAAGGAAAATGAGCAAAATAGATTTTTAATACAGGTGAACCAGGTTTTCGGTCATCAAACTTGTAACCTGCAATGTATAAGGTTATCAAATTCTGCACATGGCTTCCATATAACTGAAATCTTTAATGCAGAAAGTATTTAGTTCAATACATCACATTGGCCATGATCCAGGGAAAAGAATTTTTTTGCAACTCTGGGCTTCTGCCTCGTATGAAAAACAAAGGTTATGTTTCATTACCTTATCCAAACACGAATACACTTTTTCATGCTTAATGGAATACACACACACACATATATCAAGATCAACAGCATAGCGAAACATTTAGAGTTATCATAAGAAGTAAATTGATCAACCAGTAACTTGTCCCACAGAAAGTATATTTATTATTTTTGATAAAAGAATATATTCTATTAATGAAAAGAAGAAATGTAAGAAACAGTATAAGGAATCCTCAAGAAAGTAAATGAAGAGAGCTATTAATGCAGTACTCCAGTCTTTCGTGAAAGAACAAAACTTGTCAACAGTAATATTATTATTTAGAGATATGATTTTGTAATTAATAGCAATTTAAATGCCCGTAATTCGTAGATGTTTCGTTAAACAACAGTTGATAAAGAACATGGCACGAGGTAAAAATTAGCAAATAAGACAATCATTTCCATGTGGTGCTGAGTGAATGATTTCAATAAGTTCAGAATAAGTACTAAACCTTGAAGGGCCTTCATAGCAGTAAGAGCGCATCTTGTATCAGTGAACTCAACAAAGCACAACACCATGGCTTTATCTCCACTCTGTCACATACTTATTAGTTAAGATACATATTCCAATAAGGAATTCTTCAATTGTGCGAATCAAAAGTCAAATTAAGCTATTTAACATCAGTAGAGCTTCAGAGAGAGAGATTGGAGCCCTATGAAATTTCATGCAGCTCTTTTTGAAGATGTACCAATAATTAGATGCAGATGAGAAAATGAAAGGAAAATTGAAGAAAACATTGATTATAGTCAGTCAGGAAGCTTCAGATGTTCAATAAAATTGGGCCCATGGAGAAAAATCATTAGACCCACATACCATAAATTTCCTTCTAAAACATTTGGAACACCAAGTGATAATTTTGCCAGTCCAAGCAAAAATATATATATATCCATAATAAAAATTGATCACAAGAAGCATAATTACATATTGCAAATAGAGAAGTATGTTCCTTATAGAATAATTTCAAAAAGATAAGGGCATTCTTACATGTCTGGGCTCCTTATGAACAACTTTAAGATCTCTGAATCCAAGGAAAGGACGAAAAAGATCTGCTCTTGAGTCAAGGTATTAAATTGAGCATGCAGAAAGCACAAGATAAATCGTCCATAAACAAGAAACATCATCCTTTTTCCAGATATTGGTTATGGGATACTATCAACAGTATGCTAAACTAATATTGTGAACAAAGCCAATTATATCTGGCAACAAAAGATCTTCGGTAGTGCAATGCACGGAGGCATTTCGAAAAATCTTAAGGACCTAGGTATCACCATGACGTAAATCAAATAAATAAATGGACGGGCATACAAAAATATAGAAGGAAAAGTTCAAAATTTCAAGTTATTTGAAGAAAGAGGAAGAAACATTAGAAAATGAAAGTAATATAAAGGATACGACCTACTTCTCTTCTTGTACAGTCAGTTGGAAGCTCATCAACAAAAAGAATGTTAGACTCTCCTCCTCCAACTGCATCTGCCCTTCTCGAAGAATTTGGCTTCTCATAAATTCTTTCTTCAATATTAGGGATATTACCAGAAGGAACATCCCTTCTTTGCCCCATTAAGCTTGGATCTCTAAAAGGAGCGGGGAAGTCTATATGTCTGATCCCAGTGGTTAGCCCACTACCAGCAAAAGGCTCAGGCTGAATTACCCTAATACGATCTATTCCATACACACCAGGATGTGATGGTGGGAACTAAAAATAGAAAACAAATGGTATGTTCTCAATGGGAATATATTAAAAACTGACAAACCTATTAAATGTAACATTCTTACATCTTTCTGTAATAAATCTCCACTAATCAGAGTATCATTGGAGCTCCTCTGGTGATAAGCGGCTAAGGTAGAAACCTCTGCTGATATTTGGCCAGGAAGCCTTGGTTTTGGGGTGCTACCTGCAAAGATTCATGTGGTCAAATATAGATAATGGTAGTTTGTGAAAACAGAAAGCTCTACAAGATGTGCCTTTTTAGTGAAACAAGCTGCTTATCATTTCCCTAGGAAACTTGATCCTAACTGCTTGAGAGCCTTATAAGGACATGACAGACTAATCACAAGACCATTTACTTACTTTTCCAGGGGAAAGTTCACAATTTCTTTAATTAGGAAGGCATGGAATATTAAACAATGACAATACTTCTGACAGTCATCAACCAATTGGAAATAATTTATCTAAATACACAATATAGCATATAAAAGCAGGGAACTTAAGGACAAATGTGTTTCATAACAACTTTAATCATATGGGCCTAACAAATCTAGTTCCAAGACCTGTGGTTCTAAAGATAACAATGACATGAGTAGCAATTCTGTGCAACAACCAATTTCCCTTGTGTAAAACCTTACATTATAATATTTGAATCAGCTTCATGTTCCTGTTTAGCAAATCAAATTTGATAGCTGCCAAAGATTGTTTAACCCCAAAATACAAGCAAATGCAGAGAAGCACATTTCTTTGACTTGTCTGTCAATTAAACCTCTGGCAAAAGATCAAATTCCATTAAATTCTTGTCTCAAAAGATATTGGCACTTGAAACAGAATCATCATTTCAATGGTTCCTCTTGAAGCCACATTCTACCAAAGATTCTTAATTCCATAATGCACCTCTCCTATTCTTTGTAACCTTTTTCCAGCAAACCATGCTGCAATGCTAATTTTTTGGTTACCCTAAAAACTCTAACTCCTTTTTAATTGAATATAACTTCTAGTCTTTAACTGAGTTCCTTGCATCCAAAACCATAATATGGATGCAGAATGTTACAGCTCAACCCAAGACACTTCCAAGAAGGTTTTAACCATCAGCTGCCTATAACTGTTACTCTGTGATCCTTAATTGCAGCCTGATGAAGGGCTAATAGATACCGTTGTCCACTTGCAGATGGTCTTCTTGGCTACAGAAATTTAGTTCTTTCCTTTAGAAAAATTCAAATTCAAAGTCACCCTCCCAATCTTACACGCATAAATAGAAACATAACAGAATTTCTGGTTTCCAATGGCAACATTGAGCTTATAAGATTCTATAACGGCAAACATTTGAAAAAAATTTTGAAACTTTCTAAAAAGACACGCATCCAGAGACAATTCTTGCCCCTGTATGCAAGGAAAACGACACATACATGCCCTAAAACCCACAATCTCCATATCCCACATGACAATAGACACCGTGTGTATATTAGTTAACCCAAAAGACATCAAATTTAAAGCCTTAAAACAATACCCAAAAAGAAAATCGCAGAAAATTCAGAAGCCCTTCATGTGCAAGTATAATTCAAGCCTGCCTCAACCTTCCTACTGATGACACTGTGAGTGTGAGAACAAATAGAAACTAGAGATAATGATGGCACATGGAAAAATACAAACCTCGCTCAGGAGGAGGATAACTATATCTCCAGTAGGGATCAGCCATTGAAATCTTCTCTTACTGCTCTTCTTCAACTTCAACCGCTTTCTCAGCCTCCTGCAGCGAGAAATTTCTTATGGTTGCGTTCCACTTTTTGTTTTCTTTTACAAAGTGAAGGAAAAAACAGTCCCAATAAAATTATATTTAGGCAAATTGGTTGATTAAATAGATCTTTAAATTATGTGATTAAGGTATTTTCATTTTCGGTGTGTTTGGATAAGCATTTAATTAGAAAAAAGTGAGATTTTTGGTTCTCTAATATCTCTACATATTTGGAAATTTTTTTTTTTTTTTCAATTCAAGTTTGTCCCACAAAAACATATCTATAAAATACATTTATAAAATTTGTAGATCTCAACTTATTTAAAAAATATATATTATTAATAAAATTATTCTGACATATTTTTTTTAAAACAAACATTCTCTTATATACACAATCATTACACCTATATACCCTATATATTTAACTCCCACTTTTTTTAACATAAAATTCAATTTAAAAAAAATACGAGGGACAACTTTCATTTTGAATGAAAGTTTGTCTCAAATAACTTTTTATTTTTTTTTAGTTTAGTGATTATCCAAACACACCCTTAAATTTTTTGTTAAAGTATTATTTATATGTTAAAATTTTTTTAAAAAAAAAATGTTTAAGGGTATTTTTGTCTTTTTACTTGAAAAATAATATATATATATATATATATTTCTTCTGTCGTAATTCCTCATCAACTCGAAGAAGATATTCGTTGCACGGAAATTGTCATCCCAAATCATCGAATCAAAGAAGAAGCATTTGCTGCTCCTAATAAAGATGATAATGCTGTGTCCAAATTGAGTAAATGAGGAGTTTGCAATGAGTTGGTCAAAAATGATCGATGAGAAAATCCCTAAGGTTATTCCCAGAACACCACCAACTAGAACTCCCTTCAGGAGAGCCAGAAACTATCAATGCTTGGGAATTAATTCATGGAAAGGTTCGAAGACTCTAGTTCGCTTCGGCCTCCCCATTATCACGTTCGTAGCTTTTCTTTCAATTTGGCATCCAATAGAATTCGATCTTTAGTTGATCAATCCACAACAAGAGTTAGGGATGATGACGCGGAAAGACAAAATCCCATATGGGAAGAAGCAGGCGGTGATGGTGATGGTGATGATGCCTCCAATTCAAATTCAAATGACACATCCATTGTGTCCAACTTTGATCCCGATGTGATTTCCATGTTCAGGAAAGCTGTCACGCCCCGAAACCGATACATGGCACGACAATACGGTTTCCCCCAAAAGTACAAGATCTTTATCTGAATTCAAAATATAAATAATAGTCCCAAAATATAGATAAACAAAAATAATTTAATATAAGGTAAATAATCTCTAATTTAAATCCTCAACATCCAGTAAATAAGTTTCAAGAGAAATTCTAAAGAAAATATTACAATCTCCCAAAAATTTAAAAAGAGTTAGGGGTACCGCCCCAAGCTTATTAAAAACTAACAAATCCAAAAGTATTAAATATTCAATTTCAAAAATAAACATAAGATTAAAGGGTAGTCAGACTTCGTCTACTCTCTTATTCCTCATCACTAAAGTGCAAAAGAAGGGATAAAAAGAGGGAAGGGAATGAGCTAGAAACCCAATGAATAAACAGAATATCCAACTTCTTCGTTTTTCCAAAACATTCAAAAATATCAGAATATCATTAATGAAAATAAATGATTTCAAAATATCAAAAATGAATTATTTCAAAATATCAATCAATTAATCAAACAAACTTCCCTTTAGCAAATTTAACAAATATCACAATTTCAAATTCAGATTCTTTTTGGTAGGCTCAAGTAAGATAGGCACTCGTTGGTTTAACCGAATTCGACCCTAACTGTACTCCCGTTAGAACGGCCAAAACTTATCAAAGTGTGAGCTTTTTTACCATGCTCAATGGGTTCAGAAACTTATCAAATGTGGAACATGTTCCCCCAACTAATTCCTAAATATACTTGAACCAAAAACTTAATTTATTTTAGAGAAGACTTTCAATAAATTTAACAAGAGTTTCAAGAAATTAAAAAAAAGGATAAAAATCAGAAATTTAAAAATTCTAATAAATTAATTCTTGAAGACAATAATAAAAAATAAATAAAATCTTTTAAAATAATATTAATAAGAAGAATAATAACATAACAGTAATAATAATAATAATAATAATGAAATCAAAAGAAGGAGAAGCAAATTAAATAAATAAAGAATTAAAATAAAAAGGTTGCGGTACGAAAATCAAAAAAGAAACAAAATATATATATATATATATATGTATGTATATGCACGAAAATCGAAAAGAAGAAAAAAAGGAGAAAAAAGAGTTTAATCGGTATATACATACCAGTACGGAATCACAAAATAAAAAAGGAAACTTAGAGGATATATATATATAGTTGAAGAAATCGAAGAGAAAGAAAGGGGAGTTGAACAATATACGTATATAGCTACAAAAATAAAAAAGAAGAAATCTTAGATGATATACTATATATATAAATCAGAAACGGAAGGACTGAACACAAAAGAAACGGGAGAACAAGAGTTAAAGGGACGAACTTTATTAACAAATCAGATTCGGAGAAAATTTAATATTCTATTTACTCACCTTTAAAATTTTCAAATCAAAATCTAAATACTTATTCAATTACCAAGTCCCAACCTATTATCATAAAATCGACTTAGACTCTGTCTAAAAATCTTAAATATCAAATTCATACCTAAAGAAATTGAGGAATTCACTTACCTTACTAAAGATCGTCGATTGGGTTCTCTCCAATTGTTCCTGATGATTGACCACCCCTAGAATACAGACGTAGCTTAAGTTCTCCCTATAAGTCAATAACCCCGATAAACGAATAACAAACCCTTATTATAATATGAGTTAATTAAAAGATATTAAAAATAAATATCTGACACTAAAAAAAAAAAATGTGACTTTCTAAATTTATCCTTACTAAAGGGGCTGGTATTACAAAAGCACTAGAGGAACTTCCACCGCCTAATCCATTTCATTTGAAGTCGCTGCAGCTCAGTGAAAAACAGCAGGCTTGGGACAACAATAACAATAATTGATCGGAAAATTTGATCAAGGAATTGCTAAGCTTTTGATCAGTAGCATCTAAATGATATGCACACCTACAAAGTAAGCTTAGAGGAGGAAGCTTCCCTCCGATAGCCCTCCGATGATCAAGTTAGAAAGGATTCTGATGGAGGGAAAGAGAGAAGAGCAGCTTAACTATATGTTGTATTATCTCCACCTCCCGTTTTTGCATGTAGGTTACCCCTTTTATAAGCGCAATAACAAATACAAAGTTTTCTTGGATCAGTGACAACTGACGGATCTTGAATCCATCTATTGGATGGATGTTTGCTAAATGTACGCTGGATGGATGTTTGCCAAATGTAGCCCACTTGATAGCTTATCAACTCAATCAATTTCATTGTCAGGAAAATAATGATGGCTTATTATTTTATTCACCGCTTTGTATATCTAACTTGGGAGGGAGATGTGACCCCGAAGTCCAAGAGTATATGCTTTGGACTTCGAGTAATTTGTAAGTTCACACATCTCTCGAGCTTTACTTCGAATGTTTGATTCTTGCTAGTGCAAAGTAGCTCCTGATTCTTTCCTGAAGTCCATTAACTTCTAATTATTTAGATAATCCTCAGTATTAGCCGTTCAATAATAATAATGACGCAACAATAATCTTGGCTTGAGCTGATTCTTGGCAGAAACCGTACTACCCCTCCATAATTATTATCTCCTTTGCGTTGATGAGGAATTTCGACAGAAGAAATACCCTTTTCTTTTTCCTTTTTTTTTTTTTTTATTTGTCAAGTAAATAGACCAAAGTGCCCTTAGACATTTTTTTTAACATGTGAACAGTACTTTAACGGAAAATTCAAACAAAAGGACTTAATCATACGATTTGCATAGTTTGGAGACCTATTTATATAAAAAATTAATTCAAGGACCTTAATCACCAAATTACGATAATTTAGAAACTAAACTTGCCAATTTTCCTTATATTTATTTACAAAATATTTAAATTGATCTTTTAAAAAAATGAAAAAAAGAAAGAACAATCACGTACTCATTTTGTAATTATATAATTACAATTAAATTCATAAGTAAAATAATTAAATTATTTAAAAATAAAATAAATTAATTACAAATAATATTAAAATTGTCAAGTCAAGAACTCATATGTCCGTTGGTAGCAATTCACTTATAATTCAAAAGATTTGACAGTTCGAGATACGTTAGAAACAAAAATATTTCAAAACTTTTAAAAATATTAAAATTGTCAAGAATCAGTGGTAATAGTATTGATCATAAGTTCGAAATATGTCAAAAACGAAAGTAATTAAAATTTTTTTAAAAAATAATAATAATAATATAAAATAATAATTCAAAAAAATTAAAATAACTATGAAAGTTTAGAAAGAGAATTGCCATAAATTTTCTTATTGTTGTACACATCCAACGTATTTTTGTTATTTGAAGCAGTTTAATTCTACAATTTTTCGTTTGTTGAGACGTAAGAATATAAATAGCATTACCTATTCGATTAGGAATGCAATAGAAACTTAGAAAACTCTGCTTTTAGAAACAGAGCGACACCCAAAAGGAAGACGGGGTATAGCATAGAAGAGAAAAGCTGAGAAGGAACCCGGGAGATTTTGTCTGCCAGCTGCAGTGCACCGGAATATAGGTGTGAAATTCTACATTATATTCCTGAGAGAAAATCAAAAGGGGAAATTTTTACTTCTTAAGAGGATGGTATAGAAGTTAAATTATAGAGCTTTTTGTGTTGGGTTCTTGTAATTTCAAATTTGGGACGAGTCTTGATTGGCTTTTGATTCTTTAGTGAGCTTGCTATGGTGAAGGATTTAAAAAAAAAAAAAAAACAGAAAAGAAACATTCCCAGTTTAGTAACTTCGATTAGTTGTTTAATTTTTTCTCAAGAACTGAATTTTGTTGCATATGCCTGTACTTTAATTGTTTGGAAGTGTGATTATGTTGTTGTAAGCGTATGTTTCTGTTATATATATATATATATATATTTGTCTGCCAACTGTTTGATAAAATGCTTTCGCTGGTCCCTTCTGGAATATAACCTTCTCGATAAAGCTGTGGGCTTTTATTATGTGTATGTAAATGTGCTTGACAGCTGAAACACTGAAATCTTTTGTAAAGTTGAGCAAACTAGTTCCGGAACTTGTAAAGCTATCGTGTGGTTAATCAAGAGAATTGAGAATATCTTCTAAGTTTATATATTACAAGATTGCTCCAAGTTCTTTGAATTTGGAAGTTCAGTCGATAGTTGCTATACTACTTTTAGTACGTGTTAATTTAAAATCTTATGTGTTTCTCTTTCATATGTGTTTCCAAATCTAATATTCTAAGAAATTTGAATTCAGATAGGCAAAGTTTTTTATGCAAGAAGTGTTTCAACATGGCTTATGGAGGTGCAGCTTTGGGTCCTCCGGCAGCTTCAGGTGGCCCAACAACAATTAGACAAGTGAAGTTGGACAAAGAATGTGAACTCAGAGTTGAAGTTGCTGATGCACCTTTCCGCCTTCGGCTTCTCAATGGTTCAGCAGAAATCTTTGGCACTGAAATACCTCCTGAAATATGGCTCAGTTTTCCACCAAGAATGAAATTTGCTGTATGCAAGCTCCTTTCATATAGTTGTGCACTTGATTATATTATCATGTTTCTGCTCTTTAAGATTAGGGTGTTGATTATTCATAAAATGGTGAAATATTATGTTAGATTTAAAGGATGTCCTCTCCCCCCCCCCCCCCCCCCCCAAACTTAATAACATTCACATCTCTTAAAAAGTGTATCTTGAGGTTGATTTTACGAAATAATGCTCATTTCTGGCTGGCTTTTTCTACTACTACTACTATTATTTTGAGAGTTCTGATTCAATATATTTTGTTTTTATTCACCTTGCACTAGGTTTTCACCTGGTATGGTGCTACAATTGAAATGGATGGTAATACAGAGACAGATTATACAGCAGATGAGGTAAGCAACTTTGAATTCTTCCACTTCCCCTGCTCCTTAACAAACAAACAAATAAATTAACCAAAAAGAGAAGAACCTCAAAATAGAAAGTACTCCTGTTGTACATGGAACTGTGCATGACTGCCTGCTTTGTGTGTATGTTGTCTAGTCAATATCAAACTCAGTCCAAGATATAGCTTCTGTCAGATGAACTTAATTGGACCTATATGTTTTGGAAATTTTGAGTTCTAGAGACTATAGATCAATAACAGAGTTTCTTTCCCTCTTTGGACCAGTAATATATGTATATAAACACTACATGGTAATTATTTTGATTTAGGATCTCAGACCTGCTTTCCAGGTTAATATCATTGGAATGTTCCATACCCTAAATGTAGTAGCAAGTGTCTGACAGTGTACTTTATGAGTTAAGCAAGTGACACTTCTCTTTCACTGTCATCTATGAAGAGATCAGTAAAACCTTTTGACATTAAACCTCCTGTAGCTTGGCTAATGGGTTTTGTAATCATGGTTTCTAGACACCCATGATTAGTTATGTAAATGTACATGCTGTACTGGAGGGACGAAGAAATCGGGCAAAAGCTTCCCCACCAGATTCTGATGCTTCTCAGGTATTTAGATTTGGTTTTGTATTTTTCTTTTTTCTATTAATATTATTTAAAGTTGTTTCCGTGCATTCGTGGTATCCATCACTTGGAAAGCCATTCTATAGGTTTTGTCATAACTACTATCTATTATTGCCAAATTTTGTGCATAAGGCTTTTTAAATCATATTGTACATTCTATGTTGCTATTGTAAACTTCCCCATTAGAAGCATTTTGCTAAAACTTCATGAAATACTGTTCATTAGCATTATTTATGTTGTTTAGCATTCATACATCTATACTGAAGCCCTCACATTTTCAAAGTTATGGCTTGGAAGTTTCTCTTTTGTATTTTTTACTTATTATTTTATTTAATCTCTCTCTTGTTCTTTTCCTCTTTTTTTTTTTTTTTTTTTATCTCCCTTTTAATGTCCGTCTTCCTTTCTGGTTCAGGGCCCCAGGGTAATTGTTGTTGGACCTACAGATTCAGGAAAGAGCACTTTGTCAAGAATGCTGCTTAGCTGGGCAGCTAAACTGGGATGGAAACCGACGTTTGTGGATTTAGACATTGGCCAAGGATCAATAACCATTCCTGGGTGTATAGCTGGTACTCCTATTGAAGTGCCTATCGATCCAGTGGAAGGAATACCTCTTGAGATGCCTCTTGTCTTCTTCCAAGGACATCCTACCCCTAGGTCTTTACAATTATGCCTTTCTATGAATGGTCAATTGTAAATATTATATGTTATTTACATTAACACCTCCACAACTGTTCATCAAATAAATTTTTTATTTGGTTGTTCCAGTGCCAATGTAGATCTTTACAAGGTCCTTGTCAAGGAGCTTGCTCAGACTCTAGAGAAGCAGTTCTCTGTAAATCCTGATTCTCGAGCTGCAGGGATGGTGATTAATACAATGGGATGGATAGAAGGTGTTGGTTATGAGGTATTTCCATTAATTTTCATTTTGTTATTTATTGCTATTTCATTAAATGATTTCTATGGAACTTTGTCTTATAGAATCCTTGATTGTCTGCTTTGTCACAGTTGCTTCTCCATGCAATTGATATGTTCAGTGCAACTGTCGTTCTGGTTTTGGGCCAGGTACTGTCTGATTCAAGGTTAGGTGAAAACCTCTGCAATGTTTATTTTATTACTTTAACTTGCAAGCACTATTAAAATATTTAGACTGGTTAGAATTGTGGATAGACTAGAATTTGCAGTAAATATAATTTTTTATTTTTTGTAAGCATAGTGTAAGACGATCACGAATTGCTCAAAGATTCTTTTAGAATCTGAACTCAAGGACTCTCATAATTCAAGTAGAAATTCTGTGATATCTTGGTTATACATGAAAATTAATTATTAGATGCATTTCATTTTCCCAATTTCTAGGTTGTAAAGAATTTTTGTGACCCTTTTTTATGGGTTGGAATTATTATGTGCAATATCAAGTGTTAGACTTTTTTTTCACTTATCCTGATTGGAAAGTATACAAAGTTGGAGCATAATAACTTGATGCTATCAACTTGGAACCTTAAGTTATTCCTTTTTCTCTGGGGCAAACATCATTCCGACCTCTGTCGTAGTTATCCTGAGTCATTTGTACACATTGCTTTCCTGCCTTTGTTTGTTATAGGTAAGTATCTTGTACTATTGTTCTGATAAGGTGTTACAGACCTTACCTGATTTTTAATATTATTGTCTTCTGAAGGAAAAACTATGCAGCATGTTGAAAGATGTATTAAAGAGCAAGCCTAACGTTGATGTGGTGAAACTTCAAAAATCTGGAGGTGTCGTATCTCGGAACCCGAAAGTCCGACAAAAGGCTAGGGGTTACAGAATACGGGTAATGACACATCTATTTGAGGTGAAAGTAACCATGCTTAGTTGCAACAGTAACTGAAAGATATATATATTATATTAGGAAGATGTGCTTACTTCTTTATATATGTTTACCTTCTATTTCTTGTTGAACAACAGTGAGTAATTTTGGTTTTTTTTTTTCATTCTTACTCCAGGAATATTTTTATGGCTTGACAAATGATCTCTCCCCGCATTCTAATATTGCTAATTTCGGTGACTTATCTATTTATCGAATTGGCGGCGGACCGCAAGCCCCACGGTCAGCTTTGCCAATTGGTGCAGAGCCTGCTGCGGACCCTACAAGATTGGTTCCTGTTAATATCAACAGGGACTTGCTCCATTTGGTTCTTGCTGTCTCATATGCCAAAGAGCCAGAGCAAATTGTCTCAAGGTACAGGGAACTGCCTTTTTATTCATTATTATAACTGAAACCCTGCCTTAAAAATTGTCTGACTTGTCTATCCATATTAGCTAGAGCTGAACTTGAGTTAGGTTCATAGCATAGCATGTCTATGGTATGTCTTCACTCTGCTATCTGGTGAATGTCAAGTCCAGCACAGGAAAGTGATATGAAGGTCTTGGTTCATGCACCTATTCTGATAATTTGAATGACTGTATTCAGCTCCTCATTTAGTTTGCATCTTTCCAAGTAGTATCGTGTTGACAATTTGGCCCTACTACACTAACATAGGGAATTTAACTTTTAGCTACATAACTTGCATGTTTTGTCATTACAGGAAGTGTCCTTTTTTGTCAGATATGAGTGATTCAATGCATGGTTTTTCGCATTTTGCATTTTGATTGATAGATTGCTTGCTTGATGATGGTGTCACTGGCTATCATATGGATGGTATCTATTAGTATTTGAAATTTTTACCCAAAGATCAGAATATTTTGAGATTCTCACTGTTTATTTTCCCTTTTTAACTTCCCCTGGGGACTAAAAATAAAAAAAATAAAAAACGCAGCAACATTGCTGGTTTCATCTACATCACAGACATTGACATTCAAAGGTTTGAACTATTATCTCCCTTACTTTCCAAAAGAAGTTTTCTTGTACATTCTAGACACAGAAAGATTCTCATCAATCATCATTTCAGGAAGAAAATCACTTACCTTGCACCATGTGCTGGAGAACTTCCGGGTAAATATTTGATTGTAGGAAGCTTGACATGGGTAGAGACGTAAAGTACAACAAAGGTGAAGCTACTCTTTCCCTTCTTATAATTGAGTGGTAGCTAGAAAGAAAGCCTGCTGAATTAGTTCATTTGTTTTAACTATGAACCAAAGGTACTCGTTCTAAATAGTTAGCATAACTATTAACTATAGGCCCTGCTCAAAGCATCTGCAAGTTGCAGGTCTTTGATTGTTGTACTCCAGCTTTACCATTATTGTCACTTGCGAAAACCTTAGGCTGTATGTGTTTAACCATTTTTTTTGAATTGAGTGAAGAATGTTTGTCTCCAATAACCCAGCATATTTGGACACCATTATTTTTTTAAAAAAAATTGTCTCCCAAAAACACATTTATAAAACACACCTATAAAATGTGTGGGTCTCACCCTATTTAAAAATATATATATTATTAATAAAATCACTCTTATAAATATTTCCCAAAATAAACATTCTCTTACACACACAATCATTACACCTATAAAACTTATATATTTAACCCCACTTTTTTCAACATAAAATTCAATTTAAAAAAAATAGGAGACAATATTTATTATGAATGATAGTTTGTCTCGAATAAGTCATTTTTTTCTAATACAAAACTTATCCACATATACCCTTAAATTTTTATTTTTATTTTTTTTACGTAAGGGCATATATGTTCCTTCTCATGTGGGTTAAAAAACAAGATTGCAGGCTGCAGTTGTTGTGAATGCACAATTTTGAATTATTTTCTCTCCATTTGATTTCTGCTTTGAGCAGCATGAAGAAAAGTCTCTGCTGTTATAGCACTTTGATCCCATGACCCGACTCTCCACCACCACCCAAGAAAATGACAAGGAGGTAAAGATTATGTGTCAGTGTCCTTTTTAGATCTCAAGATTAAAGAGAGCAACCTGAACATTTTGGTGACTTAGGAAAAGAAAATGTGGTTCTGGTCAGAGCAACCTGGCTCCCATACACTGAAGAGAGAATCTACAGTGTTTTCTGACACTTAAAAGGAAAAAATAATTTTATTTCATTCACAAACCACGTTGTATAACCGACCATATGTTCTCTCTCTCTCTCTCTCACAAAAAAGACTACTATATGCCCCGCAAGGGGTGGCCGAGTTGGTGGAGCAGGATGCCTGGCGACCGCAAGGTCCCTGGTTCGAATCCTGCCTA
>JAXGGT010000131.1:8377567-8396035 GCA_035583425.1 Marsdenia floribunda | reverse complement strand
ACATATGATTTGCACATATGCAAGTTAATTTATTGTTTTCTTACTCCATTAAGTTACCTCCTAAATGAATTTCCAGTACATTTCTAGGAAATAAAGCATACAAGACATGCAGAACTAGCCTAAGAAAGCTTGAATCGCACTTATCCTTCCCCTGCAGATCCCCCCCCAGCAGCAACTGGGAGTTCTATCACTATCATCTGATTCATTTGTAGTATCTCCAAACTTCATCAGTTCTCTGCTATAATAGTTCAAATTCCTCCAGAATCAAACAACAAAAAGTGCTGGAGGATCAACTATAGTATATCAGAGGAACAAAGAGAAATTAAGAGGAAAAATATAAGACTTACTCTCCACTGATGCAAAACGAATGCAAAATGTCTCATCCTTTAACTCCCCATCGGCAAAATCAGAAGCATGCCACACACATGACTTGTCATTCCCAGCATGCTCTTGTAACGAGATAGAAGGATGCACTGTCGCACAGATCAATTTAACATCAACACAAAAATCAAATTCCGGTATCAATCCCGATTCTCCAAAGACATTAATAAGAACAAACAAAAGGGGTAAAACATTTACTTACCAAAATGATTGGCACAAATTTTAAGAGTCTTGGACTGTCTCATGACAAGCCTAACTTTCCCAGTGTCCTTGTGCTTAAGCAGTTTAACATTGCCAACTCCCCTTTCTTTCCATTGATTCCCTTCCTTGTCAAACCTATATAGCTTCGCCTTCCTAAAACGAGTTCATAAGTTCATAACATCAAAATAAAAATTAAAAAAAAAAAAAAAACAAGAAAATCAAATCCTTCCCCAATCAAATAGGATTCACATACAGATCAAGAAGAGCAGCCTCATCCTCTTCACCGGTTGTGACGGCGACTTCTTGGAGTCTAACGATGGGGACAACCTGAGCTCCGGTATCCTCATCTTCCGCTGCAGCTCCTCCTGTGGCAGAGTCTTCCTCTTGTTCCACTTCCTTCTTTAGGGCAGCGGCATCAGTAGTTGGCTCATTCACATTCGCCATTGCTCAATGCTCTATCACCTTCAATCTCTGTGTGTGTGTGTATGTGAGAGAAAGAGAGAGAAACTCGGCAGGGAATATATATATATATATATTTTGGCAGAGAACGGGGAAGTCGGGAGCTGGGGGTAGTAGGGTTTTCGGGGGAGGTCTGAGTTGGCGCAGAATGAATGGCTTAGGATCTTCTACAACTTCCATGGGCTTTGCATCAAACCGGTAAACTGTTCATCTCATTTCGAACCCAAACTCGTTAATAATGATTATTTATTTATCTATTTATTTATATTAGTTACACAACTAATTTATATTTATCTTTAAATATAAAGATAAATATAAAGCACTAATTATTGAAATATTAAAAGAAAATTAATAAATATTTTATATATTTTTTTTCATATATGATAAATAAAAAAAATACAACAAGAATAATTTATTCATTCTTGTTTGTATTTTTTACTCCTCATGTTAAGAAAAAAAATTATAATTTTGTTTTTTTAAACTACTTTTTTTTTTCTTTACAAAAAAAAAAAAAAACCACACACACACACACATATATATATATAACATTTTAATATTTTAATAAAAAGACATGCAAATTTATTTATTAAATATTTACGTAAAAAAAATATAGTTAACTTAGTTAATTTTGATTATATGTTAGTTAATTTTTTATTAAATTGATACCATAATGCTTATTTTAATTTAATCGGACAAATTAAAAAATTTGAAAAATAAATTTAAGATTCTTTACAAAGTAATAATTTAAGAATAAAAAAATTAGTTAACATATAATTAAAATAATCATCATAAAAAAATAATATAAAAGTAAAAAAAAAAAAACATAAAACACTATATATTAAGTTAAAGTATTTAAAAAATTTATGTGAATAAAAAAAAAAGATTTAATTTAATTTTATCTATTGATATAACTCAATTAATATCATTTTTTTTTATCATCGACTATAATATTTAAATAAAATAATTTATTAATTTATACATATAACTTAATTAATAGCATTTTTTTTAGTCGTCGACTATAATATCCGAACAAAATTAACATCAATTTTAATTATAATTAAAAGGTGATAAATTTCAAAACCCTTAAAGAATAAAATTATTATTGGTAGTGAATAAAAAAGGAAAAGAAAAGAAAAGAAAAGAAAAGAAATTACAGATGGTGATAAGATGGGAAAGAGAAGCCCTGAGACGACAGGGACAAAAAAGGCCGGTAATAAACTCATTGCTGTGTCATTGGATCGTAGAAATGGAAAGTGAAGGAGCACGCACGCAAAAGAATGGGTGGAGATGCTTTAATATGATCTTCTGGATTTGACACCTGTCTTCTTTTCCGAATTCCTTCTTTTTTTTTTTTCTCTCTTTTTCTGTGTTATTATTATTATTATTATTGTAACGCAGTAGCTGCAATATTAATTAATACAGAGAGTAACAAATTCTCTTTTTTATTTTTTATTTTTTGATTATTCATTTCCACTAACTTTGTTGGTCTTTTCAAGTTTCAAGGCTCCATCCACAACAAAAGAGAACCAAGCCAACTGAGCAGTAGCAGCAGTGGTAGTACTCTTTACCAAAAGAAAAAAAAAAAAAAAAAAATTTTGAAAAAGAAAAAGAAAGGTACATGTAATGGAAGGCAAAAGCTTTTTTTGTTGTTGATGATCATCATCTTGAAAGTTTTTTATTATTTACTATAAATCAGTGAGCAAGAAAAGGGTTAAAAAGAAAAAAAATTCCCATTTCTTGTGTTGTTGTTTTTTTTGCTTTGGTTTCAATTGACGATGATGATTTTTCTCATGTGTCTTCCAGCTGACGTTACTAAAAATGAAGTCTTGGGGATAGAGAGTGAGAGAGAGGACTGAAAGCTCTACAGTTTCTGAAGGATTAGGTTAGTCACTCACTATTTCCCGACTTTCTTTCACCTTCCATGGCTTCTTTGTATTTGTCTTCTTAAATCTTCAGATTATTGTTCTTTTTTTTTTTTTCGGTGGAGAGGGGTAGGGGGTGGGTTGATATATATATATATATATATATATATATATTGTAATATTAAATGTTTTGGGAGAGACATAATTGGTTGAAAAGAGGAGTAGAAAGAAAAAAAAGAAAAAAAGAGTCAAAATTTTCAAGAAAAGGTTGATATGGTTTGCCTCAGATCCGGGGTGCTCGAGTTTTTGAGTTAAAAGATGGTACTATCTTTTCAGAGTTTCCCTGTGAATATGGAGACTTTGTTTTACCTTTCCTAGGTTCTTTCACATGACTCCTTACATCTTTCTTTTCTCTTTCTTGTGGTCGAGGATAAAGGGTTGAGTTTAATTTTTTTATTTTCGTTTGTTTGTTTTGCTATATATAGAGTGATTGTCTGGATTTGGAGGATCTATCTATGTGACCATCCCCCATGTAATGGACTTGGACAGCTGAAGAGAAAGTCCAGAGAAGAACAAGCTAGATAAAGGCCCAGATAAAGCTTTCGAGTCTGACCTCTCTATAATACATATACATATATATATATATATATATATATGTATGTATATAAGGTTAGATTTTCCAGAAATGATAGTCGGTTTCCTTTTTGTTCGCCAGATCTATCTACCCATTTCCATTTTGGAGTATTTTTGTTTTATTAAGTCATCGTGAACTTTGGAATTGAATCTTACTTGCTTCTGTTATATATGTGTGTATATATATATAATATGTTACTTGCTCAGGAATGGGAAATGGTCCACTATCATCCATTATTAGCACTTCAGCATTATTGTTGACGGGTCAGAGGGGTGATGAATTAATTTAACAATGACAGTTACTGTAACTTTAGAGGGGCTGGTGGGTAACTTTTGCTACTACTATCCAAAGAATGGGTTTTATGGAGGAGATGTGTTTGGCTGCTGCAGTGCCATTTAGCTTAGGTAATTTAATCTGTGAAAGTTGTCCAGCTTTAGGAAGTTGTGTGGATGTCACTGGGCTGGGGCTGGGGTTGATGGATGACACAACAAACTTCTTTTCTGATTCTGAGACTAAAAGTATGGTAGATTCTGCTTCTGGTGGTGACGAGGATTGCAACTGTGGTGATACTGAGAGTGAACTAAGTGCTGCCATGTCGTCTGTTCCTGAAAAGACTGTACCTGGGGAAACTGCCTGCCTTGATATGACTTCTGAAAATGAAAGCAACTGTATTGCTGGTAATTCTGTTGTTCAGGAAATTGAGGAGGATGATTTTCTATCTGTGGAGGGTGATTGTTCTCTCTCTGTTGTGAGTGATTGTAGCAGTATATGTGGTGATGATCTGTTAGCTTATGAAGCAACATCAGAGATACTGGTTCCGAATTATCCGGATGTAGAAAGAAATATTTGTAATGTCGAAGTTGATACTGGATGCAGTCCTTTAGGAGAGACTAATGTGGGTGAAGTTGTAACCGATTCTTTAGCACTGACCATAGGCATTGATGAAGTGACTGCTGAAGGTTCTACTGCAAAATCATCTATGGTAGTTCTTCAATTACCTCCAAAAGAAGCCTTAAGTACATCAGCGGGACGCAGTGTTTTTGAGGTGGACTGCGTGCCACTTTGGGGAATTCATTCCATTTGTGGTAGGAGACCAGAAATGGAAGATGCCTTTAAAGCTGTGCCTAGGTTCCTGAAAATTCCTCTGCAGTTGCTCATTGGCGATCGAGTTGCTGATAAAACAACCAAGTGTTTAAGTCATCTAACAACACATTTCTTTGGGGTTTATGATGGCCATGGGGGCTCTCAGGTTCTTTCCGCTCTCTGTCCGTCTATATTTTTGTTTCCTCTGCGTGAGCCTGCTTCTGTATTCTGTATGTGCTACTTGATTAAGACTCTGTGTTTTGCAGGTTGCAAATTATTGCCGTGAGCGCATTCATTCCGTGTTGGCTGAGGAGTTGCAAAGTATCATGGCCAATTTGGGTGATGGTAGTGGCAAGGATGATTGCCAAGGGCAGTGGAAAAGAGCATTTACAAATTGTTTTCTCAAGGTTGATGCTGAGGTTGGAGGAAGAGGTCGTCCTGAGCCTGTAGCTCCTGAAACTGTTGGCTCTACTTCTGTTGCGGCCCTTGTTTGTTCATCTCACATCATAGTAGCAAATTGTGGTGATTCAAGGGCAGTCCTGTGCCGTGGGAAAGAACCAATGGCACTCTCAGTTGACCATAAAGTAAGCTTAACTTACGAAATTCTGAGTGCAGAAATGTACTCATTACATTGTCATGACTGATTTTCTTCTGCTTCTTGGCTACTAGCCAAATCGTGACGATGAGTATGCAAGGATTGAAGCTGCTGGAGGCAAGGTAATACAGTGGAATGGACATCGTGTTTTTGGTGTCCTTGCTATGTCTAGATCAATTGGTATGTCTTTTTTCCGATTAGTTATGTTTTCTTTCTTTCTTTTTTTCATTTCAGCCTTTCAGTTTAGTTTTAGTGTGCATTTAATTTACTCTTCAGAACTTCTCTCTTGCAATCGTTATTTCTCTCTAGTCTCTACTTATTTGATATGATGCCTCTTGTGGAGGGTTTTAGCTGCATATAGAATGCATTTATGTTGTGGACTTGTTAGGACTGGTGAGTACCCCTTCATCATGAGTAATACTAGAGCAACTAATCGTTTGATTGACATTGTTGGGGGACTCTGGGTGAAAAAGTCACATTATTGATTGTGGATCATCAGTAGTTATCAAGTAATGCAAAACAAGGTAGGAAAGTGAATCAATTGGATCTAGGACTTAAGTGAGTTGGAATCATTAACAATCTTCAAGGGAAATTTTAGGTTTAAAAACTGAGTGGAAAGAGTTTCCTTCTGCAAATTATCATTTGCTGACTTGTCTGTTTAGAGATTGTCTAAACAAAAAATGATTCTTTCATTTTTTCTGTTTTCTTTTTAGGGGCTCGGGTTAGGGAAGAGTGCCCTTATCAGACAAATGAGAAAAGAGTTTGGACTTTTAGGGGGGTTGACATGCTAGTAATCTTGGAAATCTTTTCTGTCTTGTGGCAGAAATTCACTCTTACTTATCTAACCTGTACATATACTTCCCATTATATTAGGCATATCGAAACAAGTTAGGACAATTCTAAGAGATAAAAATTCTATCTATAATTTTTGAGTCTTAGTCAATATAGGAGTATAAGCTTAGTAATCTAATCAATGACGTCTATTCTTAAATCAACTATATGGTCTAAATCTAACTAGGAACGCAAGACAAAAATCTGACAGATCTAATAATGCTTCATCATGCTTCTCATCTATGTTTACAGCAAGGAGCAAGCTTCACAAATTGCAAAGAGAGCATAGGCGTTTTATTTTTTTATGGAAAATTAACCTAATGAGTCCTCATACTATTTCTTGAATTGACAAAACAAAAAGTATAAGAGAATCAATCTGTGATCCACATTGTTTGCCCTGGTACCATTGCTTTTATCTCTGGTCCATATTATTTGTGGAATAGTTTGATGAGTTAAAAAGAAATGCCTGATTATACAAGCATTATGGTTCCCTCTGATTCTTTTGGTTTTTTTGGGTTGAATAGTAATGGAATGCCTGCTTTAGTTAACTTGTTTCTGTACTAATCCATCCATTGCAGGTGATAGGTATTTGAAACCTTGGATAATACCTGATCCAGAAGTGATGTTTATACCCCGAGCAAAGGAAGATGAGTGCCTGATACTGGCTAGTGATGGTTTATGGGATGTTATGACAAATGAGGAGGTGTGTGAAATGGCTCGCAAAAGGATACTCCTTTGGCATAAAAAGAATGGTGTCACACATTCCCCGGGAAGAGGTGAAGGGATTGATCCTGCATCTCAAGCAGCAGCTGAGTGGCTTTCTAACCGTGCTCTTCAAAAGGGTAGCAAGGACAACATAACGGTAATTGTGGTGGATTTGAAAGCTCAAAGAAAATTTAAGACCAAGTCCTAAGACACGCACACTCTCTCTCTTTCTCTCTCTCTCATCCATATCCTGCTTATCCATTCCTAGACATACCAAAAACTTGATATGCTTTGTAGCCCTTCTGTTTTTCACCAGGGTTATATTATTCTTACTAGAAGTGTCTATATATATATATATATACATATGGTGCTGCAGTGACAATCTTAGAAGCCTTCCCCCCCTGCTCTCTCATTGTCATTGGCACAACTCTCTCTCTCAGTATTATGTAAATTTTTAGCTGTTGGGAAGTAGGAAAATAGAATCGAACACAAAAGGGAAGCCGAATGATGCTTACTATCAGCAAGGGAAACTATTATCACAAAACCCAAAAAATGTATTGGTTAGTTTGCCTCCGGGCAGAAGATCTCTGTGAGGTAATTGAACTTCTGTATTTTTACTTTGGCAAAGTAGCCACTGCCTTTTCAAAGCCTTGCAAAGAACAAAAAAAAAAAAAAAAAAAAAAATGTGAATGACAAAAAAGAAAAGATTATGCAATTTTTAGGAATGTAATGGTCGATTTGTTATTATTACTAAGACAAATAATGCTGTTTTAAAGCTGGTCATTTATCCTGTTTTTTTTTTTGGCTTATTATTATTATTATTATTTGTGCTTCTTGAGATCGTTTTTTAAGTGGGTTGAGATAATGGCAGTAATGGTGGCGGCTTTGGTTTCCATTATTGTGCGTATGTGCGTGTGTTAATGGATGCCGTTTTTTTTTTTTTTGGATGCTTTCTTTTCTCTACCTTCGGTGGCTGTGACGTTGACAAAGATCCGATTGTTTGCTGCGAACTCTTGTCCCTACAGCTGTAATTAAACCAAATCAAATCAAACACTTATTCGATTAATTTTTTAAATTTAAAATTTTATTCAATTTATTTAATTATTTATTTGTATAATTTAAAAATTATATTTATTTAATTTTTAATTAATTTAAACTCTAATTTAAACTTAATATAAATTATATTTTAAAAAATTTATAAAAATATTAATTTAAATTATAAAATATTAATAAATATTATAATTTATATATAATGTATAAATATTATAATTTATTCGTAAACATTTAAATAATAATCAAATTAAAAAAAAAAATTGTTTAAATTTGTTTATTTATAAATAAATAAATTTTAATTAAACATAAACAAAACATAAATAAATTCAATCAAATTTTATTCATAAACGTCCGACTCATTTAGAGCGCATTTATAGCTCTAAGTCCTAACCAAAGGTCATACCCTGACTTAGGAACATGAAATTTTTTTCTTTTTTCTTTTCAGAGAAATATGGTTAGTTTTAAAAAACTTCCCAAAATAAACTAGATTACAAGTTGGAGAAAACTATGAATTTATTTTAAATAAAGTAAATGTTACAGCAGAATAGTAAGGAAATCATACTGAGCATGGAAAAATCATCAAGAGTAGAAAAGAAAAGGGAATATCAAGATTCCACATTAGAACTTCCTGTGAGCTAGCTCCTTCACTGCATCTGCGAGATTTTTCTCCCCCCGAATGCTCTGAACCCATTTTGCGTTTACATGGATTCTCTCTAAGCTTTGTTTCAGTGTTCTGGCGATAAAAGGCTTCATGCAGCTTGCGAAAAACGCCTCTACTTCTATTGCCTTCTCATAAGTAGAAAACTATAAAGACAAAGAAAACAGATAAAATTATAAATAACAGCTGCAGGTCTTTCCTTTGAATGGAGGACTTACCGGTGACACAACTGGTGACAGTATCAGAATAACAAAGAAAGCTAAAGAACGGGGGACTTACTGGTGACACAACTGAACTGATGAAACGAGTTACTAAGAATCCAGCACCATAAGTTTTGCAGATCTGATCCCAGTGATCCTGTTTCCCCACCATTAATCACACAGAGAACTAGTGTTAGTAGGTACTGCTTTCCCACTTTGGGCTCAAGAAATGACAAATCCTCACTAGAATTAGAGTCAGTAATTGGATATAAATAGAAAAATGCAGCAAAGACTCTAATTATAGCAGTGTAATTTGAAAGCTACAGTGCTTAGATCATGTTTCTACCATATTGTCACTTTTAACTTCTGAAACATTCACAAATCAGATAATCTAGTAGCTCATGCTTTTCTATTCATCATTATGTTATGCACAAACAGCTTACAATGACAACTTTGAATAAGTAAATATATCCTTGCTTTCTGCAGTATAGCCATGCTATACAATCTCAAAATTTGCTACAAATTTCTCAAATGTCTGTATGGTTGGTTGGTTGAATATGATAAGTTTATGTACTCACCTGCAACCATTTCCAAGCAATTTCTTGTCCTTCTATACTAATAGCAAGTCCATGAACAGCATCTTGACTTCGAACCTGCCAAAAGAGGTAATGTAAAAAGGAAAAAATCAATAAACCCTGAAACTTTTAGAAGAAAGATGTCTTAACTCAGGTATTTAATTAACAGCTGAACACATATCAATAGTACCTCAGGACACAACAAAAAGTTGAGAACTTCAAGAATGATTTCAGGATCCTTACAAGAACCCAAAGAACCTGTAATAAAACAGAAGAATCCATAAAATTTTCACAAAATTGGTTCTCATACTTTATCATCTCTATAAAAAGTAAGTCACCTAATATCCGTGTCTTCTCCTGACTGAGGTCAGTTTCCCTATAAACTCTCAAAAGAGAATCATACCCAGACCTATTTGATTTGTTCACATTCAACATAACAGCAATATATACAGCCTGCAAAGAGAAAAAAGTAAGGCATCCATGATAAACATGACTCAATGTGATGAAGTTCAACGATATATATTTTTTTATTTTTATACCCTTCTCAAATCTGGGGGAAGAACAGATGTATCTCTATCATCCAAGAATATGTGAAAGCGCCTAATGGCTTCATTCTTTGTTGCATCATGTCCAAAAAGAGCCAATGCAGTCAAGATTTCCCCTCTCAACATGGCATCTAGGTGACTCTCACCTGGCTTGGGATCCCACCCTAGTTTCCTGTGAAAAATTCCATTCAAAACTGTCAAGCTTCATGCATGCATTAACAATATATTCCCCAAGGGTGGTAATGAACCTAATTAATTTTTTTAGTCACAGTCTATCTTGTAGTTCAAATACTGACAGAAGAAATCAACTATAGTGCTCTTTAACACAAGTTGCTAGGACTGATCTCTTACAAAGAGGTAATGAACTTGAGAATACCAAGGATAATTAAATTAGAATCTTGCATGGACTATCAAAACAACAAAAGTTTTGATATGAACCAGATCCATGATGACCTTGTAGTCAAGAATTAGCAGTAACAGAATAAATTGTTGTAGGACTATTATTTTGGCTTTTGTGTCTAATTTAGGATTATAATGTCCATGGGGACCTTGTCCATGAAGGAATTTTCATCAATATCTAAAACTTTACTGGACAATGATAATGTGCTTGGTTTCATTTGTTGGAGCTCTTTTAAGCTGTTTAAAACCAAAACTGCTTCTAAGAACTGTTCAAAATTTGATATACTCTGTCCATGTCGTTAGACTTCTCATTCTTTCACAAAGAGTAATTGATCTTTATATTAGTAAGTATTAGTAATCATGCATTAAGTAGAAGGGTATAAGGGGAGAAAGGAAATAAATGTTTCACGATTTCCTAAGATGAGAAGGAGAAAAAAGAACATCAGATTTTCCAAGAAGCAACAAGTTAAAAAGAAAAAGATAAGGGACAAATGTTTGGTTTTAAAAGCATCAAAGAGCAAAAAAACTAATTTGAAACATCCCTAAAGTAACATATCTAGAAATAACCCCTTTTTAAGCTAAAAACAGAAGTCAAAAGTAACTAAGAATAGCTAAAAGCAATTTAAGTTGAGAAATTTTAAGACCTACTTATTTAAACAAACAGCTTTTTGAAAAATGGGATGTTTTGCATAGTAATCAGTACATGCATAGACATTGGTAATATTATATGCCATATCTTATATGTAGCCACACAAGTACCAGCACTAGTTTTTTTAAAAAACATACTCTGCAGAATACTGGAAAAGGTTTATGAAAAAGAGTTTAATGTCCTCCAGTAATTCAGGAGTTGCATCAGCTGCTATTCTTGCAACCTTGAGACTTATCTGCAAAAAAATTAAAAAGCAAAGCAAAGCAGAGAATAGAAATTAGAGGCAGGAGGAAACTTGAACAGATCTATTTAATATTGACGTTGAGACATTACACTGATCAAGTTTGAAAGAACTGTGTAGTCCATCTCCTCCCTAAAAGCACTCATCAATGCAAGCAAAGAAGTCAAGGATTGCTGACATGCCATTGACAAGGCATATGAGTCATCCAAAATGCCTGCTCAAATAATTAGATAAATATTTGATCAGTCCCCTTTTGCAAAAGGAGGAAGTTAAATTTTGTGACAAAATTACCATATCTATCCATTGTGGTCAAGAGCTTAGTTTCTATAGCATATCTGAGCCCAGCTGATAGAATCTCATCATACTTCACACGGTAGAACCCTGTCTGACCAGCATTAACTTTAATCCATGAACTGGGTTTAGAAACTGCAGCACCCAGTATGTCCTTAATGTCAAGAGCTTCAGATTTTGATTGCAGTAGAAAGCTTTTGCAAGCACCATAAGAGTCACAGCAGAGTGTTATTGGAACAATCCATTGCCCGTCTCCAGCAGAACTGCTCAGTAGGAATTGCGACTGATATTTGATAAAACAAAATCATTACAGATTATTCAGGTGGCATTACTAGAAGGTGCATCACTGTCTAAGTAACATCTGCAATCTGAAAGATCAAAAGTCAAGTTAGCAGAAGTACCTGCTCGAACAGTAGTTTCTGCTCGCTCAACGTGACAGAGACAACTGGATAACCTTTTTGCTTTGTCCATGAATTCATTAGCTGATTAACAGGTTCACCAGATTCCTCCTGGAGAACAGACCATAAATCTTCGGTCTTTGCATTTGAGCATGCATACCTTTTTATGTATGAAGCCAATCCCCTCTGGTTGAATGAAGCAGTCATAGCAAACGGTAATTGTCAATTTAAGTGTATGGTAGAAACAGAGGTCGATTAAGGAAGGTGACAAGAACCAGTTTTAAGCACCATCCACATCAATGTCTTTTTCCTTCTATGTTAATGAATACAACTTATGTACAAGAAACTCACCATTATAAAATGAAGAAATTGGATTTTCTTCTCAACTTCAGAGTTAGTTCAGAAGTTGACATTCAAAGCAATTAATTATGTCAGACTAAAGCATAACAAACTATAATTAAGCAGTAGATACATTCCGGTTTCAATGTTTGTGGATGCTTTTGGCCTGGAGCACATAAATGGATTAATTCGTTCTGAGATCATAGACCATGCACACTGACCAGTTGCCAAAGACTGCAGTATAGTTAGTGTCTCTGAGACAAGGTTCACCTATATAATTTGACCCAGTTTGGTAAGACAAAACATCATGGGAGAAGTGTTTTAAGTTTGTTTAGATTCAAGCTGATGGATAAACTTCTGAGAACATGAATTTATGTTATAACCTCTCTTCTTCCAGATTCAAGAGATAAAATATTTGAAGAGGGGGAAGATCTTTCCACACATCTATAACAATGTGAAAGGAGGACAGTAACAAAATTGCAGAATTGAGATGACTGGTAACATTATAAAAGTTGCAAAATCCCCAAGAACATATGATAGAAGATACTAAGATATAACACACCAACAGGCTTCAAGAATATCAAAGCAGAAAGTAAAGTAAAACCAATTGATCCTAACGAAAAAAGAAAGATCCACCTGAAAACATTCAGCTCCAAGGTAGCTCTGCAGCATCCGTATTACAGATGCACCCTTTCTGTAACTTATAGCATCAAAAATCTCATCGATTTCACAGGCATGATTTATGTCCACCTGGACAAAAGGAGATTTAACCAAATCAGAGATCCCCTAGGAAAGATTACATACATGCACAGAGAATGATCCAGCTCACTCACCTCAATGGCATGTGACTCTGCAAGACCATCCAACCTCAGTCCCTCTGTACTCTCTTCAAGAAATTGAGTCCAAATTTGCCATTCTGGGAACAAGCTATCAGCAGCTAAATAGCTAACCTGACATATGTTAGAGAAAACAAATTTTATAAACAATAATCAAATTGGATTAAAATGTTTCAAGCCTATTACAATGGAAGATGATACCCATGTTGCAAATCCTTCATTCAGCCATAGATGCGTCCACCACTCCATCGTCACAAGATTACCGAACCACTGGTGTGCAAGTTCATGGGCAACAACAGTTGCGACCTGATTGGAAGCAACATTAATGAAATTCAGTAATAGATTAAGGACTGGTCTAAATAACTTGAATCACAGCACTGAAAGTAATTTTAAGAATGTTTGTGGTACCCTTTGCTTGTTAGCAGCTGCAGAGTGCTTATCATCATAGAGCAATGCCGTCTCCCGGTATGTAACAAGACCATAATTCTCCATAGCTCCAGCAGCAAAATCAGGAATTGCAATCATATCAAGCTTGGGCAGTGAATAGGGCACAGCAAAATACCTGGAAGTTTTAACCAACCACATTAGGAAGTAATATATAACATGCAAGACTAAAGTTAAAAGAGGGGAAAACTTACTCCTTATATATACCAAGGGTTTTGACAGCAACATCTAAAGCAAATTTCCCTTGATTTGCCTGGCCAACTTTACAGTACACTCTAACCGCAATTCCTGGGATATATTTTACATTAATTAAAAAGAACATTCATGAAACACTGTGTTTAAAGAAAGGGTAAAACACTACTACAAAATACCATCAGGTGTGTGATCTTCAAGATAATCAAACAAACCAACAACCACTGCTACCAAATAAGTAGACATGATAGGTGATTCCTGGTAATAAACTGTTTTTGTGTTTCCGTTCACTTTCTCTTGAACAACTGGCATGTTAGAGAGAGCCACAAGTTCTGAAGGTACTTCCAGTGTTATCTTGAATTGAGCCTATACAAAAATTATGAAGTATGTAATGCCAACAGAGAACAGTTTCTTGTTTAATAAGAAAATTTCTTAATGGTGTTAATGGATCATTAAATTGCAAAACATCAAGATTAAGGTACAAGGGTGTAGCTGATTTGTGAAGAGAAGAGAGACAAATAGCACCTTAAAAGCTGGCTCATCCCAGCATGGAAAGCATCGCCTTGCATCTGCCGGTTCAAACTGTGTGACAGCCATATTCTTCTTCTCCCCATTATGTTCATAGACACTAAGAGAGAGAGTAAAATTATTACCATTATGGAATCCCAAGAATACATTATAAACACAGCCTACCTTGTCCAAGGAATGTTAAAAGTAACTTGGAAATATCAGGATGGAATTTATTATTGATGAGATGACAAACTATAGGTCAAGAGAAGATTAAAGTGAAGTAGAGTTTGCCCTCTTCTCCTAACTTAACCATGAGGTAGAGGTATATTTTTCCAAATACATTTATGGCCATATAATTACATTTTCTTTCCATCGCTCATAAAACTTTTGCAAATTAGTCCTAGGTGCCTAACAAATACAACAGAGGGGAAGAGTACATTTACCCATCATAGAGTGAAATTCAACTGATCACAGTGGCCTACTTAAGAATTTCTCTACAAAAGATTGGATGAAACAAAGCACAAATCCGAATTTACTACAAATATAGCTCCATATATGGATCCTCTTTATCAGGAAAGAGAAGGAATGGGAGAAAAGTAAACAGAAATTATCTCCTTACAATTCCTTTACATTCCAAAGCAAATCTGAGTATTTGCAATCAAAAGAACAAAACAACTTTCTTGTCCCAAATTTCTACATCCACGCATTTTTCAGTGCCATCAAATTAGTGAAATGAGAATAGCAAGAAAAAAAACAATCACATCTGTGCATTTTCCCTATTGGAAGATACTCTTTTTCTTTTAAAGCATAACTCAAGGTAGTGGAGTTCAAAGCTTTGAAAATAAAAGAACGTGAAGAAAAGGTTCTCTTTACAAGCATTCCTCCGTTCCACTACATGCAAAACAAACAAACTCGACCACTCAATACAGAAGGCTCTGAGTTTGAAATATAAGAACGAAAAGCAAAGGAAGCGGAAATATTAGGGGGAGAAAGCAATAGCTAATGTACCTTCTGTAAAATCCCTTCATCCTATCGTTCAAAGTTCCTTGAAAAACAATACTCAGAACACCAAGCCCAATAGGCAAAGTTTCCCCAAACTCCAAAACCATTATCTCATCGTCCTCGCAAATCTCCATTTCCACTGCCTCCAAAACCTTAATCCACATTCATCAAACAGATTAAAAAATAAATAAAAGTACAATCAATTCGAAATCCATTACTGCCATATTTCACAGATTAACAGCATCAGAAGCTGTAATACCTTGTTAGGAGACTTAAATTGAACAGGCTTATTAGAATCAAAGGTAAGCTCAGCAGCATTAAGGACAAGATACTTAGTATCGGAAGTAACATCTACATCAACATCCACAGCACCGGAGAATTTACAAGCCTCAAGGTCCGACTTCAACCTCAGATCGTAGCGCTTAGGCGATGCGAATTTCGGTAACCGCGGTTGACCTCTGAACTGCTCGTACTTCTTCATTGTCGCGTCCGCCATTGTTGCTTCGCTGTTGAAGTTCTTCTGTGATGGCAGTTTGCGTGAAATGCAGGCGATTCTTCGCTACTCTGCTCTGTGTGTATGTGGTATGTATATATATATAGTTGTCAACTTCTGATCGACTTCGGTTCATATCGAAGGGTAGAAGAGTTCAAGACACTGAGAGTATTACACGTGCAACGCGATAGCCGATGATAGTTTTGTTTTTCGTCCCCTATTTTCAGCTTAAGGAAAATTCAGGATTTTAGTCTTGTAACTATTTATGTTCTCTGAAGTTGATCCTAAATCTTTAAAAATACTTAAGTATATCTTATAACTATTTTTAAATTCTAAACTAGGTCCTTCAATCAAAATTCTCCCATTTTTCAGTACTTCCAATCACGTGAGATATACATGCTCTCTTTTTTTAAGGTATTTTCGGTAATCTCTTCTATCCCTAAAAAAAAAAAAAAATTATAAACTAACTTCCCACCACTGAAATTTCTTCTTCTTCCTCTTTTTCACTTCACTGTAATGGGGAGTTAGTTTATAATTTTTAAATTTTTTTTGAGGGATGAAAGAGATTACAGAAAATACCCTAAAAAAAAAGGGCATGTGTATCTCATGTGATTGAGAGTGCCGGAAATGGGGAGGATCTTGGCTGAAATGACTTACTTCAAAATTTAAAAATAGTTATAGAATCTAATTAGGTATTTTTAAAGATTTATGACAAAGTTTGGGAAACGTATATAATTACAGGACTAAAATCGAGAATTTTCCTTCAGCTTAATTACCAAATTTGGTTCTCAAATTTAGTTTTTAGGTCTTCAATAATTGTTCTTTTATTTTTAACTCGAAAAATTTGTGATTTTTGTTTCTAATGTGCATGGCTTTTATGTAGTTGATACATTTTTTTTAAAAATTTTTAAATTTTTTTATTTAGTAGGTCTAAATATATAATTAAATTTGCGCATTTAGTTCATTCTTTTACAAAATTTATTATTTGGATAAGTTAAATTTGTGAAGAAAATGATCAAATACACATATTTATTATACATTAAGATTTACTAAATAAAAAATAAAAAAAAATGGACCATCCACACTAATTATCAAAAAATTGGAGACCAAATCCAATAATTTTCCTTTTAACTCCATATAATTTTTAATATTTTCATTATATTTTTTTCTAACTATTTTTAATTTTTTATGGGTGTGTAAAATTGATAATTTGTCGATAAATCAATTTTTGTTGTGAATTGAGTTTTCAAATTACTCACCTAGGAGATCTCTGAGCGATTATTAAAAAAGGGTCTAAAACTTTTTACTCAATAACGTGTTTTAAACCCCTGAAGTGCACTTGAAATGTGTCAAAGCAGACAATATTATTGAACTGTTTATAATATGTTATCAATACTACGCTCGCGATCTCTATATTAATATAACCAAAAGGTTACTATAATTTCTGGTAATTAATTAAATATTCCGAAAGAACAATTACAATATTTTATAAAGAAATGAAATTAACTATAAACTATAAATTTATTAGTTCAAAGAATTTTATGTTCCATTTGTTTTTCACTTACTCAAAAAAAAATGAGGTGTACTTGTTTGGACACTATCTGACATATTACTATTCATATCTTCCCACTTAAAAAAATAATAATAATAAATAGAAAAAAGATGAGAGAAAAAGTGTACAAGAAAATAAGATAATCACTATTTCCATCACCATCAGTTGACTAGGTCCACAAGAGTGATGGAAAACCCAGCTAACGAGTTTCTTTGTTTTTTGTTTTTTGTTTTTTGTTTTCTTTTATGATAAGTCCAGCATTAGCTTTATTTCATTTATATAATATATATATTTTGAATCTTTTTTCTAACGCCACCAAGTACAAAGTAAAATAATTCCACATTTTCTTTTTTCTCTTTCTTGGTCAACCAATAATATTATATGAAGATAAAAACGAAGATCGTGTTGTTTACAATGGATCTGAACAACTTCAAGAATGATTAATCTTCTGTGACAAAATTATAGACAATATAATTTTAATACAAATAATTATAGATATATTATAATATGTATATAATTATATATAAATACTAGATACACATCCTACATTTGTTTATATTATAATATTTTATTTTAATTTTTAATTTATTTATTATTATTATTATTACAATATTTGATTTATTTTATTATTTATTTTATAAATTTTATTTTTATAATAATGAAGTAGATATTGTAATTATTTTAAATTATTTTAAATTTTATACAAATACTATAACATATAGAAAAATTATAATATATGCCTAAAAATTTTAAAAATATATACAATATTTTATTTTAAATGAAGAATATTAAAATTTTATTATTAAAATTTCATAAATTTCATAAATGAAGAATACTATTTATGTCTTCCATTTGAAAAAAAATAATAAAAAAATACAAAAAAATAAGAGGATATGTACAAGAAAATGAAGTAATCAGTCTATTTTCATCACCATCAGCTGGTGGGTCCCATAGCAAGAGTGATGACCATTCTTCTTCCCACGGCTTTTATTTAATATATATATATATATATATATATATATATATATATTTGAATCTCTTTTTTAATCCCACAAAGTATAAAGTAAAACAATCCCAATTTTTTTTTCTCTTTCTTCTCTCATATCTTTTACTTCATTTTCTGTCTTTAGTACTCTTTCTTCCCTTTTTTTTTTTTTATTTATTTCATTATACAATCATTGGCCAACCAACAATATTATATGAAGATAAAAACGAATATCATATTGTTTACAACGGCTCTGAATAGCTTCAATAATGGTTAATCTTCCGTGACAAAATTATAAATGATATAATTTTAATACAATGATTATAGATGATATAAAAAAATATAAATAATATAA
>JAXGGT010000131.1:8364372-8377467 GCA_035583425.1 Marsdenia floribunda | reverse complement strand
ATTTTAATATAAGATAAATATTATTGACAGTTAAATTAATTTTTAATATAAATAATTATAAATATATTATAATATGTATATAATTATATATGAATATATAATATAATATAACATAATTAATATATTATATTTTATATATATTAATATATATAGTTTTATATAGATATAGATATATACATAATATATGTATATAAGTAAACAACGGATATAAACAACCTTTCGTAACAACTTCAAACAAAATTTAGATAATATAAAAAAATTATACATAGTACAATAATTTTAATACAAGATAAATGTTAATAATTAAATTAATTTTTAATATAAATAATTATAATATATAATTAATAATATATTGCTATATATAATATAATAATATATATATATATATATATATTATATTTATAAATATAGACATAGACATAATATAATATATAATATATATACGTAGCTTTTTTGTTTGTCTTTTTTTAAGCTTATTTTATATATATATATATATATATATATATATTAATCTTATTTTGCATATATATATATATATATATAATATAAAATAATTAAAATATATTGCATGTGATGAGTTTACATAGAATTTTGACTTATATATATATATTTTTAATTTCTATTTTTAGATTTTTTTATTATAAAATTTGAATAATAAAAAAATTTGTTAACATACACTAATTGTGTCTCATCTTTTCATATTTTCCAAAATATTGTATTTAGTCGACCAAATGATATCTAGTTTTTTTGTACTTGTAAAGGGGATTTGGGTATTCTTTTTGGGATTTGTTTCTAAAATTCTATATTCATATTCATTGAAATAATCAAATCATTCTAAAAATAAAATATTCAATAAATATATCACATCATTCTTTATACTAATACTTCAACATTTATCTCATCATTACACTTAATATAATATATTATTTTTGTCTTTCACTCGTTAGACAACTTCTTACATTGGCCCACCTTACTCCTCGTTTTTTGAACTCTACTCAACTCTTTTTGAAAAAAATAAGCAAACTCAAAAACTCCAATCCAAATACACCCTTATTATTTGGCATGACTAATTAGGGCATTTCAGTTCAATATAATGCGAAAGAAAATTATTGAATATCACATGGATATTCATTGAAAACCTACAAATTTTTTAATCTAAAGAATTTCATATGGTGCTTGTTATCAATGTAAATTAGACTATTTATAGATATTTTATGATTATAAATAGACACATCTAGTAGATGATCTGATGTACATTATTAACAACTCGCAACCTGATATTTGCAAGATTACTTGCTCAAATAAGAAGACCACTAGCACAATATATTTGGACAATATTGTGATTGACATAAGTGTAGAACATCCCATAACTCATGTTCATACACACAAATTGGTTAGTTGAATTGTTTGTTAAGCGATTACAATTCACAACTATACATTTACTTACGAGAACAACATTTTTCATTACTTAAGAGTAAAGCAATTTTATATGTAACAGAATTTGTGCACATCATGCCCATAAAAGTTTCACCCTATTTACTTGCTAATGGTCAGTAGCCAAATATTTTTCATCTCAAAATTTTTAAATGTGCGATATATTTTTCTGTCATTCCACCACAACGCACAAAGACAGATTGTTAAAGGAGATTGGGAAGATATACGATATTTGATTCTCCCATCATAAGACATATTGGAGATTTTTATTTTTACACTTCTAATAAATAATAATTCCTAATATTAGGGGGAGAAACGAAAATGCAGCTTGATAATATTAGGAATATTTTGATCACTGTACAAAATAATATGAACTTGAAATTTAAACCAATTGTACAATACAAACTGCTAGATATATTTAATGACCCAAGGAAAGTGACTCACATATATCAGATGCAAAATGTTTCGTATGAATTAATGTCTTGATAGGACAATCCATTAATGAAATAAAATATGAGTTTATGGCATGCCAAAAGCATGATAGACCAATTGGTTCTCAAGATCAAAATCCTTGCAAAAGAAAGGGAACAAACCTTTTAAATGAGTTAATTGAACAAATTGCCACTCTTGAAGAGTTAAGAGATATAACATATAAAATTACTCCAAAAGAAATTCAGATACTTGAACATATTGAAAAAGAAGAGATGATGAGATCTCAATCAGTTATATCTTTATAAAAAACAATTGAACCAAAAATAAATATTTATCAACAATATTTTTATGAATAATGTAACGCTAACTATTATGAATGATAACAATGATCATGAGCTTACATCCGCTGACAAGTTTCGACGTAGATCTAATTAACTTTATTCTAAAAAGATGCAGTTGAAACATAATTAAACTCACTTGAAAAATGTGAGATATTTTAGACTCGTAGTTCGGACACATGAAGATGTCATACCTATAGGGTACAAATGGTTATTTGTGGTGGATACAATTACGAAGATAACTAACTATGATGTTACATATTCTCTTGTGGTGGATAGAATTACGTTTCAATACCTTATTAGTCTAGAAATTAATGAAAATTTTAAATTTGCATTTTATGAACGTAAGTATAGCCTATTTACATGACTCTCTTAATGAAACCTATATAAAAATCCATGAAGGATTTAAGATGTCTAAAACATACAATTTAAATTCTCGAGAATTATATTTAAAAAAATTACAAAGATCTTTGTAGAGTATAAAACACTCTGAGCGAATGTTATACAATTATTTCATTAAATATTTATTAAAGATAAGTTATCTAAATAACCAAATTTGTCCATTTATTTTTGGTATTTAATACAATTGTTGTATATGTTAATATTGAAACTCCTAAAGAGAATTCACAAATTGTAGATTCTTTGAAAAAGAAATTTGAGATAGACGATCTCATAAAACATAATTTTATCTTGACCTGCAGATCAGGTACTTGAAAAATGGAATTCTTCCAATCAATTAATATAGAAAAAGGTCCTTAAAATATTTTGCATGGACAAAATATATTCATTTAGTACCCCAATGGTTGTTCACCCACTTGATACATAAAAGAACATTTTTCAATCTCGTGAAGATAATGAAGATCTTCTTGGTCATAAAGTATCATATTTTAGTGCAATATATGCACTAATAATAATACTAGACCAGATATAGCCTTTTCTGTTAATTTTTTAGCAAGATTTAGTTAATGTCCAACCAAGAAACATTGGAATGGAATTAAGCAAGTTTTTGATATTTTCGAGGAACGATTGGTATGATTTTACCATTTGCCCAAAATTTCAAATAACAACTTATTAGATATGCAGACACTGGTTACTTATCTGATTCACATAAAGCCAAATCTCAAATAGGGTATCCTTTTACACATGGAAGTACTGTTGTTTCATGGTAGTCCATCAAACAAATATTTGTTGTTATTTCTTCAAATCATGTAGAGATTATAGCAATTTATAAAACAAGTTGTAAATGTGTCTAGTTAAGATATATGATTCTACATATCTGGAAGACTTGTGATTTATCTTTTAAGAAGAATCTCCTATACTATGAAGATAATGCTGCATATGTAGCTTAGTTGAAGGAATGATATATTATACAGGATTACACAACACATATTTTACCAAAATTCTTTTTTCCTCATGATCTTCAGAAGAATAGTGATATAGATATTCAACAGATTTATTCAAGTAACAACCTAACAAATTTGTTTACAAAGGTATTACCGACTTCAATATTAGAATGTATCAACTTAGTGATCTTACGTAACTTTTGATCAAGGGGAGTGTATAAGGGAAGGTGTACTCTTTTTCTTTCACTAGGTTTTTTTTTTTTCCTATTAGATTTTAATGAAACATATTCCTTGTATAATGGATATTCAAAGGGGAGTGTTATAAATTTATTTATTTAATGAACATCCATTTAGTCTCCTAAATACTCTTTATTTTAGAGTCTCTACGTTTTGTATCCCTATAAATAGGACATTTATTCCTTAATGATTAATGTGAATAATATTCTCTATATTCTCTATCGTATTTAGATTATATTTTACAATACATTATCAACACAATGCTTGATGGAAGGGTGTGTTGTGAATTGAGTTCCCACATGCCTACTTAGGATATCTATAAGAGGTCTGAAATCCTTTATTCAATAACGTCTTTTAAATTCGTAAAGTGCATCTAAAATGTGTTAAAATAGACAATATTATTGAGTGATTTATAACAATTTCCTATATCTAGAGTTATATGAAAAATATAAGTTATAAAAACTATAAAAATAAAAATCAAACAAACAAAAAGGTGAATACAGCGGGACAGTATGCTACGAGGAGACAAGGACGCTTTTGGCAAATGCGCGAAAATTGAGTGACGTCAGCTGAATGCGGCCGGGCGGTTTCTCGATCGAAACGATCCGTCCTTGCATACTACATTGAAGCCTGAGCTTTTGGAGACGAGAAGAAACTGAAGTGGGGAGGTAAATATTTTCCGAGCGGGAAATTTGTTTTGGTGTGTGTGAGATGAGAAATATATATCTATATATATATATCCATAAGTAGAGTTCTAGCAGTATTTTGATGATATGGGAATACTACGAGGGAAAAAGTGCAAATCTGATTCTTCGGCAACTTCACCTTGTGCTCACCTCAGAGCTGCTTACCACGATTGCTTCAACAGGTTAAAAAGTTGCAGTCTTCTATTTTTTAATTTTGTTTTAAGATTCTGGGGTTTTTTCCTTATTTACACTTTTTTTTTATAAGGAAAACGGATAAAAAGAAATTTTTTGGGGGGTGGGAGGGGAATCAAGAAAGGGCTAATTCAGGTGAAGGGATGCATGGAACAGACTATTTGATTAGAGGGTGTATATACTGTAAAACCCTAAATCCCAGGACTTGCTCATTCTTCTTTTGTGTGTATATATATATTTACTTTATTATTTTTCTTTTGCAGGTGGTATTCAGAGAAGTTCTTGAAAGGTCAATGGGATAAAGTGGAATGTATTTCAGAGTGGGAGAAGTACAGGGAGTGCTTATCTGTAAGCTCTCATTTCTGGGGAATGCAATTGTAATTCTGTTTTATTACAATTAATTTTAAAGAACAATCATTTGAAACCTTTTTTTTTTTTTTTTTTTTTTCTTGCAGCAACATTTAGATGATAAACATCTAAGTCGGTTCCTGGAAGCTGATGAAACTGTAGATTTTACAAGTCGGGTTAATCCTAACAGTGATCACAAAGTTCCCAAATGATTTCGATTTGCAAAACAGTGAAAATGGTGATTGAAAGGACAACTTGATTTAATTTATACTTATTGTTTGTTATGATTAAGTTGCAAAATTTCCCCTTCAGATGGTGTTTATGATTACTTCCATTCTGTGACTAAAATGCTTGATGATATAGAAAATTCATAGAACTCATGAAGATATGTTTGTTGCAGTTGAATAGGAAGTGGACAGTGAAAACTTCTATTAAGCCCAAATATTTTCATGATGAAATTGAAATATATGGTCCAGAGTATTTGCTTAATTTATTTGTAGATTAGAGATTCTAAAGCTATAATAATGTAGTTTACCTCCTTAATACATTGAAGTGACTTAAACAGTTTGGCCTCTAGATTATTCTGCTGATCTTTGTCCTAGATTGATGAATGGCCAGAATGGCTTTGTAAAATTCAATTTCAGCTAGTGAGACTGGTACTTGAAATCTAAAAGGTTAAATGAAAAGCGTTCTATTTATTTATTTTTGCCATTCTGATAAATACATCTGCTTCATTTTCATGAAAAGTAATGATCTTGTTCTTTACAAGAAGATGCATCCATTCTTATTGCTATTGATTGTTTTATTACATACATTTATGTAGCTACAGTACATAATCTTACATTCAGCCACAAATTTAGGGAAGGAGAACTTTTAAAGAGGGGAATAGTACAATACCATGATTATTCTCTAATGGACCATATTTATCTTCCATGAATTCTCCTCAACACTGATCAATACAAGACAAAAGAAAAAAGCAAAAGATTCATGATTCTTTTGTTTTGTTTCCCTTTTCTAAAAAAAAAAAAATTTAGGGTGTGTTTGGATTACCACTCAATTTCAATTGAGTGAAGAATTTTTGTTTCCCAATAACTCAGCACATTTGGACAATATTTTTTTTCAATTAAAGTTTGTTCCCCACTTATATCTACTAGGTTTGCCACCCCATGGTTGTAAACCCCATTTTAATTAAATAATATTTATTTTACTAATAAAATAATATTACACACTATCAAATATAAAAATATTGTCTTATCTTTTGCATTACTTTCAATTTCTTTTTGTTGTAAAATAATTACTTTTCTTGTGCTTAGGCTTTTTTGCAAATTCACTGTCGGCTCTTAAATAACTGAGAAGGTGCCCCTCCTAATGGTAAAAAATCATTTTTGATGGGTTAGCATGCACTCTTTTGTCATGGCTTGTTTCTATCTTAAACTTTCGTCTATTTTTCTCCTATGTTTATGTAACATGGTTCTTCTTTACTAACCTTCTATGACAATACAGAAAGTAGTGATTTCAGCTTAGCAAATTGTCACTCTTTATGTCCTTGTATAATGTTTAAATCAAATCTAATTGTGCAGAATACGAGATCTTATAGGAAGCAATTAACTATAAAATAACCTTGGCTTCTTGGTCTCTCCTAGATGAATGTTGTATTTCTAACTTATGGATGAATCTGTGTTCTATCTTCACAAGTTCCTCAGCATTTTTTATCCATGTTACTTGAACAGGTGAAGGAGATTTTTGGGTTTAATCTATGAAATAGTCAAATGGTTTTTTTTTTTTCATTTTTTTAATGAAGTGATTGCAGTTCTTCATTGTAGTTTTACAAGGAAATGTAAATCTTGAAGCAAAGATACGGTGACCAAGGCTCTTGCTTTCCAATCATCTAATTGTGTTCTAGTTACATTAGTCCTGAACTGTGAATGCATTGGTAATTTATTGTGAGAAATGAAATGAGAGAGTTTTTAGCTGGTGCTGGTATTTTTTCCTGGAGAATGCTGACTCCTCCCTCCGCCTCTCACCATGGGGGGTTTAAAGGCCTAAAGGTAGCACTATTTTGACTTAATTGAACTATATATTATATCACACTTAATAGGCATTTTGATGATGTTCTCTGATTGATACAGTTGGAGAAATAAAGCTTACCTTCTTTCTTCCTCTTTCTTTCTAGGGTGCTTGTCACGTATTTTCTATGTTCACATTTATGCCAATCTAAAATGCAAATTTAACATTATTTATTTAAGGGTTTCTGTTATATGTTAATTTTATTGATGGACTTCTACAGATTAGGGGAAAGATCTCACATATGTTGTCAAATTCTTCCATCTGATCCTGCCACTTGTAAGTTTATCTTCTATTGAACCATAGTATTCTTAGGAAATCCAAGAAAGCAACTTCCCATTTGCAATTATTGAAAGATTAAAAAAAGCCTCTGGCATTTGATACCACAAATTGCATGAGCATTCCTAAGCCCAGTGCCCCCCCTTTCCTTTTCGAAAGATGTTTTCTTGCTGTTGGCCATCTGCAAGATTTATTTCTTCTTAAACAAGAAGTGTGAAACCATCCATTCCTCTCCTTTGTTGTATCCGAAGAGCTCAGCCACGGCGATGAAGAATGTTCTCCAATAGACAGTCCATTTGACAGCTGAATCCTTGCCATAGGTGGACTCCATTATTGGTTTTATAGAACTCATTTTCTGGTCCATTCTCTTGAGCCACTCTTCACTGCAGCAACAGCAGCAGACATATGAATTGGGTCAGTACATCTTGTAGTTCATGGGTACTTCACCCCCCACCACCTCTTAAATAACAGACAACATGGAACAGGTGGGGGTAAATACTCTCCAAGAAAATCAATCATAAACAATTTTACAGTTTACTTGATCAGTCATGTTGGAAGATAATATATACACATTTCAATTTTTTTGTATATATATTTTATAACTTTGAATGTCTAATGGATTACCTAGTGTTTGAAATTGACTTAAACTGCAAAGTACCATAAGGGCCAAAACAAAAATGTACTTGTAGAAAGAAAAAGGTAATCAATTTACACCTGGTTTGTGCATAATGATTCCCATTGACAAGCCAATGATCAACAACTGAAACATCATCCTGGATCCAAGGCACCATATGATCTTAGCATTTCTCAATGACAAACATTCAAACAGGATAAAACTGTAATAATGGAATATGCAGTTTTATATAAAACTGTAAAAACCTACCCTAAGGAGATTTCGAGGTTTTTCTTCTTTTTTTTTTTTTTTTTTAATTCTAAAACAAAGAATAAGAGGTAATCCAAGCAGAAAGTAGATCACACATTCAATGAAAGAAAAGTTTTTGGTATATGAAACTCACCTGAAAATAAAGGAGTAAATTTGCAGAAGCCATAGTACCTCCACTGAAGAAATACCTAGTAATCCAATCATCTTCATTCACATCCTATAAAGTTGTACATCAATAATCGCACAATCTCATCCATAAATCACAAGCAAAAGCGAGAAAAAAAAAAAAAAAAAAAAATGGAAGAAGAAAGAAAAGAAAAAAGAAGTAGAACAAACAGAATATTAAGTAGTACCTCGTAGTGATAAGCAAATACTTTATGACAAAAATAATGAATGAAAAGAAGACCATCTGGTTTCATCCACATGGATATCTTCTTCAGAAGATCCCTATAATTCTTCATGTGCTATTTATAGAGGAAAAAACAAAAGGAAATTTTACCAATCTTAGAGTCACAAATCAAATTATAAAAATAAGAAAACTAAAAAAATGGTACCTCAAACATTTCAATGGAAAATATCCTGTCATAGGAAGCTTCCATATCAAATATGCTTATATCTGCAACAATGATCTCCACATTCTGTAGCTGAAGATCCCTATTTGTGAAACAATCACCATATAGAAAAATTTCACTCAAATAAAGTACAAAAGAAAAATCTATGGCTCGAGTCTACGAAACACGAAAAAACAATCTCAGAAATAACAACCATAAGATAACATCTGTGCTCTGAGCTGTCTAGTTGTGTGATGCAATTGAATTGGTAAACAGAAACATGTTCAACATATTGACTATACAATGACAAGAAATCTGAAGAATCTTTTCTGGAAAAAATACTCATATGAACCTTGAAAAGAAGCAAGTACAATAAAGAAATACCGGCACTGCTCCTCAATATGTGCTTTCTGTGTCACAGAATTGCAAATCCCAGTAACCTTGCAGTTGCTGTATTTTTTAGCTATGTAAAGTGAAAGAGATCCCCAGCCACATCCAACATCAAGAACACTATGGCCATCTTTTAATTGTGCCCTCTCACAGTATAACTCTAACATAGCTTCCTCAGCATCCTCTAAACTCTTTGACTTGTCAGAGAAAAGGCAACAGCTGCTCCACGTCACAAATAAGTCATATCAGCTAGATAATTCCAGGTTACTCAAATTGCAGCATGAATAATAACTTTGATTTTCATTTTAACTAATGTCTTCCGAAAACTTTAACAGAATTTGATTATCTGCAGTGATTCAATATTTGGTATACATCAGCTAATGTTCTTTCTATCTTCACCTTTTACACTTTGTACCTGTACTTAAAGATGCTTTTCAACACAAGGATAAAGAAAGAAAGTAGGATTTTTCATATTACTCCTTGCTCTAAAAGCATAAGCTAATAGAGAGAGGTTTGATTTAATCACTTGATACACCTACTCATGTGTGAACTGAACACATAGTTCCATATCAAAATGGGGCAAAGACTGGAGTCAAACACAAGACCTCCTACGTTGATATCATGTTGAGTTGTTACTAGCTATAAAAGGTTAAGCTAATAGCCTGGGGTTAGATTTAACCACTTAACAAGATTCACAGGTAGTTTGCCTTGCCTGTATTTAAGATTCCTCCCCAGAACAAGCTTGAAGAAAGAAGTCGGAAGTTCATAATGTTGTGTTTTTGGATCCTCAGTCTTAATGGCAATTGGCATTTCCTTCAGTGCTGCAAGAAAGGTTCAATCAGCCAGTCAGTCAGTCAGTCAGCACCCAGTTTTGTGGTATTCTTTCCATTAACATAGATGAAATCCCAGAACCACACCCAAATGAGTACTAAATAAGGGGATGCAACATGAAATTCAGACAAAAATTATTACAAGATCATGCAATCTAGGCCAGTTAATTAGAACAATGCTATGGCCAATATGGTCATTCATATCTCATGCCCATCTCATTTGCAAGTATAAATTCATAAACCTTCATTTTCCAATCCAACTTTCAAGAATGGTATATAGAACAACCCACAGTTCTTTCCACAAATTCCAGTTAAATTCCCAAGACAAAAATTACACCACAAAAAGAAAGATATCTCAAGAACGAAATTTTGTCGGAATTTAACTCCAAAACTTAACCGTTTTGAACAATAGAACAAGCAAACACATTGAAGCAAAGAAAATTAAGGGGGAAAAAAAAACATAAAAAGAAGAGCAAAACAGATTAACTACGAACAATGTACAAAATTGAGGAGGTCGGAAAGTTGAAGTTCAGAAGTGGGCTTGTAACCGGAGCGAAGACGGCTTGCTAAAAGCAGCCGAGTTAGTCTCCTTATAACAGCATCAGGCAACAAATTCCGCTCCAATGAAGCTAGCATCAAACGAACACTGGCATCATAAGGTGCCTGCATCAGTTTATCCATTTCAAGAAATGCAGAGAAAGAGAGAAAGAGAGAGAAAGGGTTTTTATTTCTGCTCAATTCAATCGATCAAGTGAACAAATTCTTGATTGGATTCTGCTTCGATTCATGGGAGTTGTCTGAGTACGAAATGATAGAATTATTTGAACAGTTTCCCTTTTTAGTCAGGCAAGTACTACGTGGCTCATTATGGTGCTTACACTTTCGTGTAGTTGGTCAATTTTCTTTATTTTTTATTTAGTAAGTTTTTATTATATGATAAATTAATGCATTTGGTCTTTTTTTTTACAAAATTTATTATTTATGCAAATCAAATTTTATGAAAGAGAAAGCTAAATGTAGTCAAAAAGATATAGCTTCATCATTAGTAGTAACTTCACTTATAATGCGGCCGCAAAGAGTTTGGATCTTTTCTTTGCTAAGCTCTCACTGCGCCTTTCACACTGCTCCTTCAACCTACTAGCAAGAAGCTTCTGATACTCAACAGCTTCAGACATGGCCTTTGCAATAGTTTTGATTTGAAGAAATTAGGATTTATTAAGATTATAATTAGTTAATGAAATTGTAAATGATAAAAAATGTTATTTATAGGGATACACACGTACTTGATACTGAATTTTAATGTCTAAAAATTATTAAAATTTTGTTTAAAAAATTCTTTTGTCCAATTAAAAATAAAATAAAATTTTATTTATTTATTTATTTTAAAAAATTCATTTATCTAAATAATAAAAATATAAGAATTAAAATAACTAATTTTCGAATCACAACGAGAACATGGCTGGACATCACTTGTTAGCAAAATGATTTTGTCTACATTCACTCAAAAAAAGATGACAATCCTAATTATATGGTTGTTAAATCACACTATCTGAATTTACACCCTAAATCCTAAATTATAAAATAATTTTTTTTAAAAAAAAAATTAGGAATTTTTTTTTTTTTTTTTTGCATGTCATCCTATCAAATAAAATATTCTTTTAAAATTTCTTTCAAATTTATCGTTATATACATTTAAACTTATTAAATTCTAAATAAATTCTTATTTAAATACATATTTTTTCATCATAAATTTCATTTTTAACAAAAGTACAAACAACATTTCTTTTAAATAAATAAAGTTACTTTTTAAAAAAAAAATTAAATCATATTTAAATACACACAATAATTTTTAAGTTAAAAATTGACACCACCTATTTTCTAAAACTTGTATCATTTTAATAAAAGATATTAAAAATTTGGTCATTTTAATTTCTATATTTTTATTTTTTGGATAAACTATTTTTTTAAAATTTTTTTTTTTTTGGATAATGGAATCTCCATTTTATTTTTAATTAGACAAGAGAGTCCTTATAGCCAAATTTTAGTAATTTTCAACCACCAGAATTTACGTGTCAAGTATTTGTAAGTCCTATGAAGAGAGTTTTTATCATTTATAATCTTATTAACTAATTCAAATCTTAACAAGTCTTATTTGTCCCAATCAAACTATTTCACGAGAAAAATAGTCAAAAAGGGAAGAAATTAAAAAAATTAAATGAAATTAGAAGAAATGAAAGTTTTATTAAGATATGAATTGCTTAATGTGGTTATAAATTACAAAAATGCCCTTTATGGAACATACATGAGTTTGACACATGAACTTCAATGGCTGGAAATTTTTGAAATTTGTCTAAAAAGACCCTTTTCAAATCAAAAATAAAATAAAAATTCAATTGTCTAAAATTAAATATATAAATTTATTTGTTCAAATAATAAAAATATAAGAACTAAAAAGCTCAATTTTTTTTTTTAAAAAAAAAAAAAAACCCTATTTTTAAAAAGAAACGTTTTTTTTTTAATCACAAATTAATTTAATTTTTAAACAGTTCTTCTTAAATTTATTCATAAATTTATGAGTTTATACTTAAATGATTTATTGATAATTGTAGTTTTATTTATAATTATCAAAAGTATAAATCATATTAATATATATATATTATCTAAAAAACATATTATGCTGTGTCAAGAAGATGTAGTTCAATTGGTAGTACCTTCACTTATAACACAAGATGTCATAAATTCGAGACACGTTAAAGACAAAAAAAAAAAAAAATCTACTTCCTTGATTTTTATTAAAACATCATATGCTGCTATATATTATATATATATATATATCTTATATATATAAGATTACAAGATGTTTTTCTAGAAATTTCTTTTTTCTAATGGTCTTATGGTAATTAGATATAATATCTAAGGTTTATTTTTTTAATTTATATTTCTCTTAGTTTTTTTATTTTTTTCATTTTTTTTTATTTATCTTGATAGTTTCAATTATTCAACCCCCACAGTATATATTTTTAGGCTTATCTTTTATTATCTTTATCTTGTCATTTATGACTTTTTATTCATTTTTGTTTTTTTGGTA
>JAXGGT010000131.1:8343861-8355597 GCA_035583425.1 Marsdenia floribunda | reverse complement strand
AAAAGTTTGTGATTCTTATCCAAATCTCTGTAGCTCTGTTATTGAAACTATAGATATTGCAGAAGTTTTTCAGGATGATTTGAGCGACAGTGATGCGAAATTACGATTCAATACAATACATGAACCTCTTGGAGGTACTGAATGTTTAAGTGCAAGAAACAGCTCTACTAACAATGATGATGGACATGGAGAACAACTGATAGCTGAAGATCTTTCAATGGTTTTACAAAATTTTTTGGCCTCAGAATCATCAGAATTGAGTTCATCACCAAATGAAAGTCAGTCTATTGACCAAGAGAATTTCTTGAAATTTAAACGTAGCTGCAGTTCAGGTAAGATGATAAGATCTCTTAGTCTGGATGATGTTATGGATTCTGTGGCAAATGAGTTTCTTGACATGTTGGGCACCGAGCAGTTTCCAGGAGACGCAGGTTCAGATGGTGAACCTGAATCTCCCAGAGAGCGCTTACTGAGGGAGTTTGAAGAGGAATGTTTTGGATTTTCAAATCCTATTCTTGGTTTAGATGTGGTGGCAGAACAGATGGAAGTCAGTGATAGTTCTCTGACAGGAAACAGGAGGGTAGCTTGTGCAGATGATTTTGATTTGTCATTGGTTACACAAGAAGCTGAAAAGGAGCAGAGTGGTATAACCAAGTCACTGAGAAGCAGAAGGAACACAAAAATGCTTGAAGACTTGGAAACTGAATCATTGTTGCAAAGATGGGGACTTACTGAAAAAGCTTTCCAAAGTTCTCCACATATTACTTCTGGTGGGTTTGGAAGTCCTGTCTATCTGCCCCCTGAAGAACCATGTGCATTACCGCCTCTTGGAGAAGGCCTAGGTCCAATTATCCAAACAAAGAGTGGAGGCTTCATACAGTCGATGAATTCTTTGCTTTTCAAGGGGGCAAAAAATGGTGCTAAGCTGATATTACAAGTTTCTAAGCCTATTGTGTTACCTGTGGTGATGGGTTCCACTGTTATGGAGATACTTCAGTGCTGGGCATCTGGGGGAGCTCAGAAAATGTCTGTTCAGCTAAAGGAATTGATGCCTTTGGAAGATATAACTGGAAAGACAATGCAACAAGTTATAACTGAAGCTAGTGCAGAAGTTCTTGATAGGTTTATGAATTATTTCATTTATTTGTTTTTCCAAATTTTCTGCTTATTTATTTGTTCCTGGTAATACCCAGTGCTTAATGTTTTTTCGGTTATTTGTCTGGCAGGTCCAAAGATCATTCACCTAGTATGCGTGAGAATTCTGAAGAATCATTGGTTCAGTGTTCTGAACACCTTAAGTCAAGCTCATTTTCAGATGGGACATTGTCAAATTATGTATCTCTAGAAGATCTTGTTCCATTAGCAGTGGCTAAAATTGAAGCTCTGTCCATTGAAGGTTTGAGGATTCAGTCTGGCTTGTCAGATGTGGAGGCACCTTCAAGCACAAGGCCTGAGTTTCCAAGGAATTTGGCCTCCTTGGTGGAGAATACTAAATTTTCTAGAATTCGAAGTCCTTTGGGAGTCACTGCCTTACAATTTTCAGATGTCAAAACAGCTAACTATCTTGATGAAGTAATTAAACAATCTATATCATTGGATTGATGGGTCGAGTGTGATAGTGGAGGCATTGGTTACGATAGCGGGACTGATGAATGGATGAAAACCTTATCAGCATATGATGCAAAATTCTCCGATATGGATAGTGCACAAAATTCGCAGTCAGGTGGTATGTGTGGTTTTCTTAGTGACTACTTCACATTAGCTTTTAGATTGCAGCTTAGAGATCCTTTCCGAGATTATGAAATGGTTGGTGCGTCTATGCTTGCTCTAGTTCAAGTAGAAAGAGTTTGTTTTCCTTCAAATTCAGAAAGTTTTGGTGCAGAGTTAGAAAGACGTCATGATGCAGAAGAGGATGATCTAAATGAAGATTTCATTTTTTGTGGAACCAGTGAAGAAGTGAATCATGAGAGTCTCAGTGATACAGTAGTCCCGCAGTTTAAGATCTCTGAAGTGCACGTAGCAGGTTTGAATTTTGAGCCAAATGATAAGCAGCCTTTAAACACCAGAAGACAGCTTCAATCTGGATCTCGATGGTTGCTTTCTAATGGCATGAATAGGATGGGCACGAAGTGGTTTTCTTCATCAAATGCAATCATTAAATCATCCTCTCAGATGTTGAGAAAACAATCTGGGAATATTCTATGGAGTCTTTCCTCTCAGGTTCAATGTGCAACGGCTAAATGGAAAGACTTGGCAGCATTTAATATGCACGTACGCAACCCTGATATTATTTTCTCAAATGAACCTCTAGGAGGTTCCTGAAAACATTCTTGCCATGATATCATACTTCATTTTTGCTAGAAGATTTTTGGCCTTCTTTATGTTGTTTATAGAGGAAATAAAAAATGTATGTAGCAGTGTTTTGTTAAGTCAATGGAACAAGTACTTATTCGAGATTAACTAGTTGTTATTTCAGTTGAAGTTCTGCAGATATCTGCCATGCCTTTCTGGACTATTGGTTTACTCCATTGATTCTATTCAATGATCTTCTTTTGTCCACTTCCCTACAGTTGTTGCATGTTAGCAGCTGAATCTTCTGATGAAAGCTCAACAATAAGGGTAAAATTTCGATTTACTAATAGGTGTTTCTGTTTGGTTTGTACATACATAAGCAGAACTCCCCGTTCATGCTTTGTCTACTCAACCTGCCAAAAGATGGCCTGAAACATCTAAAAAAAAAGGGTTTGAACTGCTAAAACCTTTGATGATAACCAGATTGTTTCCTTCTCTGAACTCATTTCTTGAACAGCCTTTTCGCTACATGATTACTGATACCAATTTTAAAGCTGAAATTCCACAGTAGAAGTCAGTATTGAATGGGACCTTGGTGATTGTGAATGCCCTCATAAGTTGTTATTACATATCTTGGATCTTCTTTGTCTCTTTCAACTCTCTTCTTTACCGGGCATCCTTCAACCGAGCACCTGTAATAATTCCTGTTCATTCACACGAATGAATATGTCAATAAAAGATCTCTCATTTAGCTGCTGAGTTCTATTAACAAAATTTTATGGCTAGTTCTGTTAATCATTCAAATTTTGGTAACCTTTTCACATTTATTTATACAGTCACAAAGATTATATATATACATTATATACAGAGGTCAAATAGTGATCAACTCAGTTTTCTTGGAACTTTCATATATTATTTTAATATCCCATTTGCTGCTTCTTTTCTCTGTTGTTTCCTTTTATATTCATTAGTGTAAATAAACAAATCTTTTGTAGAAGGAAAGATGATTCCTGGCTAAAAGGATATAACTTGCTTTCTAGTTCCTTGCAAATGCATTCATATTCCTGCACTGTGACACTGTTGTTTCCCGGTTGGACTACAGATCAAAAGCTCTATTCATTCTGCTGCTCATTGGCCTTATCAAGACCTAGTGAGGATCCTATTTTCTAATTTAAACTGTTGATTCATGTTTTGTCTCGAAAGTCACTGATATATATATATATACCTGGGATTTGGGCTGTTCTTGACCTTCTTTTTACCATACTTTCTCCATTTATAGCCATCATCAAGAATTTCAACGTCCTCGGATTTGGTTTTGAAAGCAACCTTCTCTTTGATACCCTTCTTCTCCCTGCCACTCCCACTTTCTCCTACAAATACATGACCATCACATTATTTGATCAATCAACACAGCCATTCATGGTGGTTTCCTTTCCATGCAAGAAAAGTTTCCCCCAGGCACGTAATGGGATAAATTCTTATTAACAGAATAATACCATTCGGAATTGTTAAAACACACACACACAAACACATATATTATCAGTGAGTGAAGTAAAAACAAGATTTTTGCTTACTGCTGGTTTCTCCTTCTGGTTCATGCTGCTTGTGGCTGCTGTTTCCGACTGAACCGATGACTTCAGTGACTGCAGGATTAGGACTTTGGGTATAGCCAGAAACCATGAATGTTTGATCTTTATTCATCCAATCATCAAACTCAAAAAACTCAGAAACTTCAAAATTAGACTGGTTACCATAGCCATAGCTAGGATTGGACTCTGGTGAAACTGGTGAACCAAAATCCGTATAAGACATTTTAAAAATATTGAGGCTGATTACTTATCCATGGATGAAAAGGAAAATAAAAAAAAAATGAAATTTATATACTCCTGTCCGTATATAACTTTTAACTTCAAAAGTTCCTTTCCTGGTAAGCTTCCTACAATGAGGAAAGAAACTTCACAGCAGCTGATGATCCTTAAGAGTGGTGGCTAAGAATGGACAGTAGAAGAATGCTTGGTTTATTCCGGGCCCATGTAGAGATAGCTGACAAGGTGACACGCGCTCATGTTTCTCGGTAAATAATATAAGGGCGTGTTTGGATTACTCTTTTATTTGAGTTGAGTGAGAGATTTTTATTTTTCAATACACCAATATGTTTGGATATAATTTTTTTTTTCAATTAATGTTTGTCTCTAATAACTACAAGTATAATATTAATAAATTAATACCATACAATTTTATAAAATAAATGAAAAAAAAAAAATCTCTTAAAAATTAATCATTATCTCTATAAAACTTATTTAATAAACCTCACTTTTTTAACATAAAATTCATTTTCAATAAAGTTACAGACAATATTCATTTTGAGTGAATAAAATCACTTTTTTTTAAAAAAAAATTGGACATTTTAGTCCCCATTTTATTTTTATTTGAAAAAATTAGTCCATATATTTTTTCTTTAACTTTTTTAATTTTCAAATTAAAATCGATTGGATGAATAAGTCATTTTGACCATATTTTTAATTGTTTTCGATACTAAAAGTCACATAATTTGCATGTATATATTTTTAAAATGGGCAAAAATACTCTTTTTTTAATAGCACACTTATAAATTACATGAATTTTGGTATCGAAAATAGACAAAAATATGTCTAGAAGAACTTATTTATCCAATTAATTTTAATTTAGGAACTAAAAAAGTTAAAGAAAAAATATGAGGACTAATTCTTCCAAACAAAAATAATATGAGGATTAAAATATTCAATTTTCCCTTTTTTTTTTTTAAAAAAAAATGGTAATTCAAATACACCCTAAATTTGACTCTTCTCTATCGTATTATATTTTATAAATAATAAAAAATTTCAATATAGTACTAAAGTGTGAGATGTTTTAATAATCATAACGTTTGTAAGAAAAGAATAAAGTTAGAACTATTACATCCGTTCCATTTTAATCTTTTATCAATTCGTGAATGTCATAATTTATGAAAGAGGAGAAAGGTAATAATCTAATTGACGCATTTTAGCTGTGACGGTCCTAAAAGTAAATTAGTCGATTGATGAAAATATTAATTTATCAGAAAGTATCGTAATAAATATATAAATTCAGTTCCTTTATAGTATTAGAGTCAGACATATTCAATAATCTCAATTTACGTAAAATCAGTCGAAACTATTATATTAGTTCTCTATCACTTTTTTTTTTTTTTTTATAATATATATATATATATATATATATATCTCGAGAAATTAACATAAAATTCAAATTATGAAAACAAAGTAAAGTCGAAACCATTGTATTGGACATCATCGGTCTCTTTCTCATGAACTCATGATGCCATGGGAAGGGTAGAGAAGACAAAGGCGTGGTGGGACCTGCCATAGACGACTTCTTGCGAAGACTTTCGGTTGTCTGTATCTGCTGTGTGTGTGTGTGTGTGTGTGTGTGTGAGTGGTGTTTCTTGGCTTCCCCTTCCCCTTGGTTCGTGAGAGAATTCTTATCTTTCTCTCAAGTCTCGTGCTTAGACCAAAATTAAACCCCATTCACATACTTCACCAATTGTTTACTTTGTCAAATATCTTGAATGGATCTTAACTTTCTAAATGGTATTTTTAAATTATATTTATATGATGATGCTTAATTTTAATTTACGTTAGATAAAACTTTTTTTTTTGAGGAAAAAAAAAATTTGACTCCAAAATTAATTCACTTACACTCTGAAGTTATTATTATTAAGTTTTCTTCTTCTTTTTTTTCGTGCATAAAATATCTTGGATGGATCTCAATTATGAGTGGTATTTTTTGCTCAAACAAGATAAGTATTTTTCGAGAAGAAAGTTTTGACCTAAAATTTTAAAAGATTACATACACATATGCGGTTTGAACCCCGCAATCTCACTTAAGTAAGAGGAATCTCTTATCAATTCACTTATGCTATAGAGTTATTATTGGTAAGTCTTTTTTTTTTTCGTGTGTATGATGTGTTATGAATGGATCTCAATTATGAGCGACATTTTTAAACCATATTTACATTCAGACCAATCTTCGCTCGATTTGGATAGGTCTCTTTCGGAAAGTAAGCTCTAATCCTAAATTTTTAAATAATTGCATACGTTTAAACCTTCAATCTCACTTAAACTAATAACGCTCCTTAACAATTCATTTATGCCTTGAAGTTCTTATTGGTAAATATTTAATTATAAATAAAAGAGTCTATTAATCAATAATAATATCACACTCAAAATATATATATATATATATATATATATATTAATGGACGTAATAGGGGATTGCGGAGTGCTAACTTGATCCAGCTGTATGATCCGTCCCTTTCTTCCATGAATCCATAACGCATTAAATTGTTCAAAAGAACTTTAGTTTGAAAGAACCTTCCTTAACAATGTCATCTTGTTTACACTAGCATACACGTCATAATTCAATTTCTTTTTTTTTTTTTTTTTTTTTTAAAATTTGAAGCATTTTTACTTGCGTTGTATCTTGAACTCATGGTCTCTCAAATTATGAGTGAAACTGCTACCAACTGAGCTATGTCTTCTTGACCATAATTCAATTTCTTAATATTATATATATATATATATATTAAATAAAAATTAAGTGTAAAATTGGTAGTGTTGCATACATGTCATATTTTAACATACACACATATATAGAAAATGTTTAGATTTAATTTCTAATATTTATAAATTTGATGAGGTTGATTATATGTATATATATATATATTATGTGGTAGGTATTCAATATATAACAAACCGATGTATTTGGTTCTTCCTTTTACAAAATCTATTGTTTAGAAAAAATCAAATTTTGTGAGGGGCGGGATCAAATACACATGTTCAAAGGAACCAATCGTACCAATGATCAAAAATTAGAGACCAAATCTATCAATTTTCATATATAGGTGTGTGTGTATCAAAAGAATAATAATTTTTATAGTGAAAAATTAAAATGTTTATTAAATATTTTATTCTTTTATAATTATAAGGAGTATTAGCTGGTAAACAAGGGGACAACTACTGGAGAAAATATTGTTTAGGTTGATTTCATAGGTCAGCAAATAAAAATTAATTATTCTCTTTATCCACTTTATATATTTTTTGAAAATAAAAATAAAAAATTATATTTTGAAAAATAAAAAATAAAAATTTCACTCATATTTCTTTTAATTTAAAGAACTTGCAATATATATATATATATATATATGCACTTCAAACATTGTTCGACTTCTATTTTCATTATAAAAAAAAAAAAAAAAACACACACACACACACACACAAAACAAAACAAAAAAAAAGAACAACATTAAAAGTTTGGATCTAGTCTTAATCAAACTGATGATAATTAAGTATAGTTTTAATTAAAAATAAAATAAAAACATGCTTAGCATGGTTGGCTTGGTGGAAATATGGCCCCTATATAAAATCTCTGTTTTTTTTTTTTTTATTTAAAAAAAAATATATATATATATATATATAACCTAAATTTTCAAGGAGTAACATCCTGGTTCATTCCTTAGTCTTTTCAAAGGATGTAGACTTTTCTACCAAAGAGGAGAGAGAGAGAGAGAGACTCTTCGATAAATGACTCACAATCCTTCCTTTTCTTTCTTGCTTTCAAGATAATATATATATTATATAAATTTTGAGTTTTTTTTTTTTCTGGGGGAGGGGGGGGGGGCGAAATTAGTGAATTTAGTCTTTTTTTTTGTATGATTTATTTATTATTTTTTATTTAATAGGTCCTCCCATGTATAATGATCATGTACATTTGATCTCTTTTTTCACGAAATTTGACTTGTCCAACTAATAAATTTTGTAAAGAGAGGAACTAAATGTGCATACTCATTATATATTGGGAACCTATTAAATAAAAAAGAAAAAAGACCAACTACATTAAAGATCAAATACATTAATTTTCCTTTTTTTTTTTTTCTTACTTCTAATATGATTCGAATTTATGATTTTTCACTATCACGGGTGAAGTTACTACTGTTTGAATAATACCTTGTTGTCATATATATATATATATATATATATATATCAAAGAATTGAAAATTTGTAAAATTTTTTAAGGAAAAAAATGTGGAATTTAGTCTTCTTTTAACCAAATTTTTAGAAATAAAGCCAAAATACTCAAGACAATATTTATTCGAATTTATGATTTTTCACTATCACGGGTGAAGTTACTACTGTTTGAATAAAACCTTGTTGTCATATATATATATATATATCAAAGAATTGAAAATTTGTAAAATTTTTTAAGGAAAAAAATGTGGAATTTAGTATTCTTTTAACCAAATTTTTAGAAATAAAGCCAAAATACTCAAGATAATATTTGATAGAATACTTTTAATAAAAAAAATAAAAAAAAAAAAAAAAAATCTAAAAATATATTTGAAATCTTTAAAAAAGCATTGACTGTCAATTCTTGGTCTCCTCATGTGAAGACTATAATAGACTTAAATGGTGGAGTCAGTCCAAATGGTCCCCGTTACTCGGCGTGGCCCATAGGCATGTGAATGGGTTCAAAACACCGGGATTCTATTTACATCCGATCATAAAAAATATTGGTATGAGTTTAACTTTTCTATATTTATATTTGAATCTTACTCGTACCTACAAATTAAATGTTAATTAAGTTTATATAGGAAATTATAAATATCGTACCCGATACATATTCAATTCAATAATTTTTAAAATTAAATATATTATATTAATTATAATGTTGAAGTGTTTGAAAAAATTTATTTTATTAAATTAATAAAAATATATTGAGTTATATATATATATATTGTATCATCTATTTTATATTATTTATTTTTAAATTTTTAAAGAGAGAATATTGTTTATATATTTTTTTAAAATTTTAACTTTATATTCTTTTCTACAACATTGGTAATTGTTAAATATAAATATTAAATTTAAAATACTTAAATTATTTTAAAAAAAATTAAAATTTTGGGTAGGGTATACTCGATTCAGACCTGAGACCCAATACGATCAGGTATAGGTATAAATTTTTGGATTCGTCGGATATCAGGTAGGGGACAAATTCAAAAATATTTTCTCCGGTCCAAATACAAAATTAGTAATTTTGGATCCGATTGAACCCATTAATAGGCCTAGTGGTGCATATATATTTATATTATATAAACTTTTGGTATTCGATAGTTATTTAGGTCCATTAATTTAAAATCAAGTCAAATCAATTTTTTTTTTTTTTAAGATATGAACTCTCTCTATATTCATTTATACATTCGCAAAGTTTGAATTAAAAATTTTATTTTAGAGAAATCAAATTATTTGTCATTTGATCTATAACTATTACTCCCTCTCTCTCTCTCTCTTACACAATTTTAGAAAAAAATATTTTTAAATATTTTTAATTAAAAATACACAAATATTATCTACATTTACATTATTTTCTAAATAATAATTAATTAATATTAATTATAAAATATTTCAATCTATTATTATTATTATTACTACTTTTCATCAAATATATTTTTGGGAAGAATAGTGAATTTAGTTCCAAACGTTTGCTTCATTTTCATACTTGGTCCCAAATTTTTTTTTTTGGTGGATTAGGTCCCTAATTTTTAAAAGCGTGTGTATTAGGTCCTTTTGTGTGGATTACGGGTGTAAAAAAATGATGAACAAAAGGACCTAATACACACACTTTTAAAAGTTAAGGACCTAATCCACCCAAAAAAAAAAAATTAAGACTAAGTATGAAAATGAAGCAAATGTTTGGGACTAAATTCACTATTCTTTCTATATTTTTGTACGTATAAATATATATATATATATATATATATATAGAAACTATATAACTTTTAAGTAATGTTAGATAAAAAGACATTGCTCCGATAATAACAACTTTTTATATTATAGCAAGATCATAAATTTCAATCATATATATATGTCAGAAATAATAATAAATAGTAATAAAGTTAAAATTTTTTTATAAGTAATTATTTTTGTGATGGTAATTTTATTTATTAATAAAAATAATTATAAATTTGAGTCAAAAATACCTCATAATTTAGAAAAATAATAATAATAATAATAATAATACGTAAACATGGGGTAATTGCAGAATATTTTGCTTTTTTTTTTCTTTTTTTTTTCCCTCTTCCATGATTGGAGGAAGTATACGTTTGACTCTTACCTTAAGAAGACTTCTACTTCCAGACTTCCAGTTAGGCTGAGACCCATTTTAAGGAAGCTTTGACGAATAAGAACATAGGTCAAGTTATTTTTTACCTTAATGAATGTGCCAAACCTTTTAAAGGGAAAAGGGCAAAAAAAAATTTGACTTGTCTAAAGCAATAAATTTTGTGAATAAAATACCAAGTGAACCAATTTATTATATATTGAAGATTGACTAAATAAAAAATAAAGAAAATGGATCAATTACACCAAAGTCATGGATATTAAAGACTAAATTAACCAATTTTTTTTCCAAAAAAAAAAAAAAAAAAAAAAATCAAACATTTCTTTTACAAATTGAACTCAAATTTTTTATTGAGATTTTCTTTATTTTTTTTTAATAGTTTTTTTTTAGGGAAAATACTGATTTAATATATCTCATTGACAAAAATATGGTTGATAATATATTTATGGATTAATTTAGAAAAGATTTACGAGAGACTTGAGACTTTCACGACTTTAACGTGGGATCAGATAGTCCCTAAATAAGACGAATCACGTCAATCAATTACCACTTTAATCTCGAACAAATATATATATCTTATATATATAAGATTCTTGAATAAGTTTTTAGAAGGTGTTTTTGTTCTAATGGCATATTATGTAATTTATATAAACTTTTTTAATTTTTAAATGTCTATATAATTTATTTAATTATTGTATTTATTTAATTTTTTAATTTTGACCTTTCAATTTCTTACTATTTTTTTTTAATTCTTTAATTCTTATCATCATTTTTATTAGATTCTTCTATATTTCTTAATTCAAGTGGCTAACTTTCCCCTTTCATATAGTTGGAATAATTCTTATTATTTAAATTAATTTCAAGTAAATTTTTTTGTTCTATCTATTCCATTTGAAAGTTTTAAATTTTTAATATTTTTTTATTTTACCCATTTGTTCCTTTTGTTTATTTATTTTCATTCTCTTATTTTCTACATATTTCTTCTCCATTATTCTTTTTTTTTTGTATTTATTAAGTTTTCTTTTGTATTTTACTTTGATTCTTCTCTTTTTTTTGATTTTTTTTTTTTTTTAAAGGGAAAGTTTTTTTTTCCCTCTTATTCTTCTTCTTTTTGTATATTAAATTTTAGAATGTATGTTTGAATTAAAAAAAAAAAAAAAAAAAGGTAAAAGTAAGATATGAATTTTAGATGAGAGTTATTGAGATGAATTTTTTATTTATTTTAATATTTTTTAAGAGAATTTATTTTAA
>JAXGGT010000131.1:8333402-8343761 GCA_035583425.1 Marsdenia floribunda | reverse complement strand
ACAAGTAAAAAATAATTTATGATATTAATTAGAAATATTATGATTTATTTATTATATAGTAAAAAAAAATTAAATTAAAAGTAAAAAAAATACTTTATAATAGTAATATGCATATTTATTTGACAAATATTTTAAAATTTAAATGAATATATTAGATATATATTTTGTTCAATTCAAGGTATAGAGTATATATTAAAATTTTTAAATAATTATATCCCAAATTTTGATAATAATTGTAATTTTTAAGTTATTAAAAAGTTAAGATAATTATAATTTTAAAAAATTAATAATTATAATTATTTTAAAAATATTAATGTATTTATTTAAATGATCTGAAAATGACAACTATGTTATCTAAAAATTGACTTTAAAAAAAAAAAAAGATTAAATCCTAACATTTAAGGTATAATTTAGTATAACAAAGTTCATAGATTTTCTACTCTTTATGAGAGGATTGAGATACTGTGCTCATGAATTGAATATTTATTTATCGCACATATATAATACACACATATTTAATATATATATATATATATAATGCATTGAATAAATAAATAGATATACATACAATCTAAACGTATGATTATATATACAAAATCTGGATATATTAATAATAAATAATAAAAAATAAAAAATCTAAAAATCTAAATTATTTTTCAATATGATTTTAATATTTTTTTTTTTTAAAAAAAATGTTTTAATTAGTTTAAAAGCTTAAAATAATATGTATATAAATTAATTTAAATTCAACTAACATTCTCATAAACTTATTAAAGAACAAAAATTATCAAATTCATTATCATATTCACATAACCCAATTCCCTCTTAATCAATTTAATATATCATTCAATTCATATAATTAATATATATAATACATTGAACATTGAACAATATATATAATGTATTCACCAAATAAATAGATAAAATACATTAAATTTAAAATATATTACATATTTTAAAGGATTAAATAACAAAATAATACATATATAATTAAATTTACTTCAAATAACTAATTTAATTTTATATTTAATTTTAATATTAATCCGCACTTGGGTGCGGATTGTAAACCTAAGTATATATATATATATATATATATATATATATATATATATTGTAATTTAATATTCTCATTAACTATTTCGAGAGGAATTTATGAGAGTATGAGGTAAGACCCTTAAGAGTTAATAATACATAATTGATTAAAATATGGCACAAAGTCGTTCTTAAAATAACCTCAACCGAGTTTATTTATTTATTTATTTTTTAAATTACAAGACTTTTTTTAGCTCAAAATGACTCTCATAATCTTTTATAATTATAAGTAAATTCTTATTATTAAAACAATCACTTCTTATCCACGATGGAGGATGAAAGTGGGCAGAATTAGATTAAAAAGCCCACTGAATATTGTTACATTATTGGGCTTAAATACAGAAATCGGCCCAAAAAAAAAAGAAACCCAAAATAGATGGCTTCCGTTCCGCAACTGAGCTGAGCAGTCCATTGATTCTCGAGAAAGATTCATAACAATGGCGCGGAAGAAGCCGCCGTCGGGACATAAGCTAGCCGGAAAGAAAGCTGCCGGTGGCAAGCAGCAGCTGAAGGGACCGGAGAGGTCTGCCTACTTTGCTCGGAGAGAAGCAGCTAAGGTTTTACGCAGCGTGCTCCAAGGTGATGCTCGTCGCCGAGCTGTGGGTTCCATTAAGTCTCTAGTTTATAGCCCTTCAGTAAGGAACAAGAAAGCCACCTACGCTTTGGTTTGTCAAACCCTAAAGTGTAAGTTAGCCACAAGTATTCAAATTTTTGCAGTTACTTGGTTTTTGATCCTATTGTGAATTTTCATTTTTCTTCAAGGAATTGGCTGTGTAATATTTTTTTTTGAGGTTTTCAGCTCACAACCCCTGTAATATTCATTATTATTTTTTATAATATTGCTTAGAAATCTCCTCTACGGAAGCTGGTTGTGATATCTAGTGTGAAATGTTTGGTGTTAAGCTTCTGACCTGTACTAATGAATTTTTGACTGTATTAGAATCTATAGTACAAGGAATCTTCTTAATGCATAATGTGTCTTGATAATGATATAGTAGAAATGTAACTAAAATCAGTAACACATGGAATATGCTTGATAACATGTCAGATGCCATGATTGACTAGTGATAATGTGGGTAAGAATTCTTTTGACTTCTTCAATAAACTCAAGTGTTTGAAATTTATTGAAGTGTTTGAAACTATGATATGTACAAAAGTATGTAGACTAAATGGGTTCCTCACTACTCAAAAAGTGGATTTTACTTTGAGCAGTCTAATTTTTTGAAAGAGCGGAGCTGAAACCATTAACAATCCGCTAATATGGCAGTGGAAGGAACCTTTTAGTGGTAGCAAAAGGTGTCAAAATATGGATTTCAAGATAATCATCTGAATATGTCATGGAAGTTGTTTTTCGTATTTTTATTTATTGGGAGTGCTAGTATCAGGAATCAGATATAATAAGACTATTGGTGGCTAGGCTTGTCACACCTCTCTGCATATTAAAGAGTTCTGCATCTGTGCAGCCTATATCTATGTGATGAGGGGTGTAATAAACCCTGCCTAGTGGGGCCTAACTGAAATGCAGGTTGGAGAATAAAGAAGTTTTATTGCATGATAATTACCTTATTTGGCACTCAGCTAGTATTAATTTGAATGACTCTCAAAGCCAGCTGTAAAATTTGGATTAACTTCTAGCTATATCAGTCGGTAGGCTCAGTAAGGAAAAGTTGGAAGGTGATGTTTAGCCTCCATGAATAGAACATCTTACTATTGATTGGTTGGGCTTGTGACTGCTGGCTCTAGATTAACTAGCAAGCTTTCAAACACATTCAAAGAGTGATTGACCTGTATAACATTTTCTATGGTTTGAATAATGTGTTAAAGCTTTTTACATAATTCAGAGTGTATATCTGCATTGATTTGCATTTGGCTTGGACTGAACTCGTTTATTTGACTGAAATCTGGAATTCATCTGTCATAATCCATTTTTGAAGTTTTCCTTCTTTTCCTTTTTCTTTTTTTGGTTGTGAGGACTACAAAAAGAAGGCATTATTTGTCATCTCTTACTGCATGAGAAAATGTTGAATCTTTTTTTTTCCCCCCTCCAAAATAGATCTTCCAGTTATCACGGATGTACTCAAGGCTGCTGGTGTGTTGAATGGCAAGTGGAAGGTAAGGAGATTATCTTCCGACATTTAACATATATAATTTCTATTTAATGGGGGATGTGTCCCCCTTTCCATTTTCTGCATATAAAAGGAAGTAGGTAGTGATGAATCTTTCTTACAGAACATCATAATATATGGTAAATCATTGACGACATTTCTGCAGTTTATTGAGTTTTGTAATCATTTTGACATGCAAAAATACTGTTTGTTTTGCAGAAACAGGAAGACTTGATCTATATAATTGTGTATGACATTCTTTTTGGTCAGGTAGCAACTAATACACCAACAGTGTTTTAATGTTTTCACAAGAATGTTGATATTCCTGTTTCGTTCAAATGTTTTGGAAGGTTATTAATAATGAGGTGCTAGGAGAGGCTAAAGTAGCAAGCATATAGAGAATGTGTTGAAAGTAATTTTATGGTTGGGGAGATAAAGATGTAATATTTATTTGTATGTATTTACCAAAAAAAAAAAAAAAACATTTATTTGTATGTTGATAAAACCAGTTGCTGTAGTTGTGACAGTTATTTATTATGCAGGGTTCTACTATCTTTTCACTCAAAGAACAGGTAAAAAGATCTACGAAACACTATCCTGCAAGGGTGGAAAATTTTGCTCTATGTCTAGCTAAAAGATGAACCCTGGTTTTAGTCCTAGAGGCTCCAATCATCTTGTTCTTTGCATACCTTTTTTTAGTGAATCCTATTTTTTTTTCATTTGCTTCAGACAGAAATTTGTTATTTTGTTTTTACTATATGCTGAATTTCTAACAAGTCAAATCTTTTATTTTATTTTTGTTATTCTTCAATTGTACTCTTATTTGGTATTTGAATTCAGATAAAAACCACTAAAGTTTATTAGATACCAACATGCTTATAAGTTGTTGGGTTTTTACTTATTATTATTATTATTTGATGTGTAGGAAGCTTCACTAGTTGGTGACGCTGAGAAGTTTCTCCTGCATAGGAAAGATGAGTTACACTCTGCTTTAACACAGCTTTTTGCAGATAAAAATGTGAAGAATATAGAAAACTTGATGCCCCTGTATAATATCTCGAGTGAGTGCTTGGACTGTTTATCTCTTCATTTGACACCCATGCTGCCTTAAAGTTTATGCAATCAGTTTGTCTCAAAATTATCATGATGACCATGCAAATCTTTGTAGTGAAAGGTGTTCATGCTTCTGCTTTTTTGTGTTAATAAAGAAGAAAAGAGTAGCATTTTTATTGTTCATTTCTTGGTAAAGAGAAAAAATATTGGAGCAAACAATTTGAGTCCATTTTTAGAAGACGTAAGCATCAATATAGATCCAAAATGTGGAACTTGATAACTTCTCATCCATTTCCAAAAAAAGAAGCCTGAATCACAATTTCTTTGTAGGAGATATCTGAATCTTTTCTGAATTTATGCTGCAGATGTCTCAAAACCACGTTATGTTCGTGTGAATACCCTGAAAATGGATGTGGATTCTGCCTTAATTGAATTGAGTAAACAATATGTGGTACAAACTCCAACTTCAGACCTTCAACTTGTAATATGTGTTCTTTTTCCTTTTTCCTTTTTCTTGTTGTGGGGTGAGGAGAGTAGTGGGAGTTGGCAGAATACTCTTTTTATTATCTAAACATTATACCTCTAATTAACTTCGCTGCTGCTTTCGGGTGACATACACTTGAAATTGAAGATATGGTACCATGGAATAGTGGAACTTGGGTCATAGAAAGTGATGTGCTGAGTTAAAGAAAGTTGTGATACAGCTAAAGCTATTACCATATGATTGGAAGGCTAACTCAGATGTTGAAACTTCAAAGGAGTAGCAAATTTTTTAGTGTAAAAGAATTCCAAAGCATAAAAACCAGTGATTGTTATGTTCAGTATCTATAAATTTGGTCGGTTACTTGTGTGATCTGTTCTGGAATTGTTTTTAGGAAGTAAATTCATGCAAAGAAACTCCTGAAGAAGAAATTTGGAGTGTCTATCTAAACAGATGTGAATTGGGTAGCATGTCCATAAAGTTTTACCCGCAATATATTAACTTACTGGGCAACGTGTTGCATATTTTCATCAATTAGAAAAAAAAACAAATTCAATTAGATCTTATGGTGTTTCTGCACTTCTGTATTCTGTTAACTTTTAACTCTGACACCTATACCATATAGGTTAAGAAGGATGACCTGGTGCCTGATTTGTTGGTACTACCTCCAGGTACAGATTTGCATAATCATCCTTTGGTCGTAAGTGGAAGTATTTTTCTACAGGTAACTGTCATTTTTAGAGCTTCTAATAGTCCTCTATCTTATGTAGTTATTCAGTAGATATCACCTTGTGGTAGACTGGGAAAACATCAACCAATACAAATGTCCTTGGTTAGATTTATACCAGCTTTCTCATACTGGTATGTATCTTGTTTCTTTTCTAGGGGAAGGCAAGTTCCATGGTTGCAGCAGCCCTTGAGCCTAAACCAGGATGGCACGTGAGTAGACTAGAAAATCCAACTTTTATTTCCATGTTAATCTTTATATCACAGTTGTGTTAGTTAGAATTGCAATATATCTTGAATATTTATTTGTGTTTTCCAATCTCTAATATTATGGTGAAGGTTCTTGATGCCTGTTCAGCACCGGGGAACAAAACAGTCCACCTGGCTGCTCTCATGAAGGGAAATGGAAAAATTGTTGCTTGTGAGCTAGATGAGAAAAGGGTTGAGCGTTTGAAGTATACTGTTAGCCTTTCTGGAGCTTCTAGTATCCTTCGATGATTTTCTAAGTCCTGTTCTTGCAAATTGAGAACTGTATTTGGTTCAGCCTGTTAATATGTGCATTTTCTCCATTGTTAACTGCAATACTGTTTTCTGCTGTGAGCCTCTGTCCTCTGCATTGAACAATTTTAATTATTTCAAACCAAAATAATAAGAAGATACGTAAACTGGCTGCTCTTGCATTATGGCTAATTGATTTCAACTGTGTTAAAGTCATTATAGCACCTACTGGAAGCTTAACTTTGTCTAGATGTAAAAGTTTTACACGAGGACTTCACAAACCTAACCCCCGATGCTCCTTATTTGTCAAAGGTACTGGATTCTTCTTAGTCCTTTCCTTCTCTTTTTATCCCTCTTGGTCTTGCTTTTACATGATAAATACAATCCTGCATGGAAGATTGTGGATAGTAGTAATGATTGTTTTTATGCTTCAGTTAATGAAGATGTAAATATCAAAGGAACAACTTATATATACAATAGCTACAATATTCTTTGTTCCTATTGGGTGAACTTTGTAAAGGAGACTACAGACATTTATCTTGCATTCAGAGTTATTTAAGCAAGGAATGAGTTTCTCTTCCATTGGCACTCCTATTGTGGATTGCATTAAGCATCCATCAAGCCATTTGATCAGGGACAATTCTTCTTGCAGATTCAGGCTATACTTCTTGATCCATCATGTTCAGGATCAGGGACTGTGATTGATAGATTAGACCACCTGCTTCCATCCTATAAAGCAGGTAATTATCATATTGGACTCCATATTGCTTCTCTGGGTCTTCACTGCTCGTTACATTGTAACACAGATTTTAGGTTTTTCCTCGTTCTAAGATACCCAGGAAGAGAAATGATGAAGTCTCCCCCATCGAAAAACGTTATTTCAAGATCTTCATTTATATTCTATCTGATGTTACCTCGCTCTTACCCTTGCATCTGTAAGGTTTGACCGATTCTGCTAATGTTAATCGCCTGACAAGGCTTGCTGCTTTCCAAAAGAAGGCTCTGGAACATGCATTTTCCTGTAAGTTTATCTTACTCAAGTTGGGTTGGATTCTTCTGTTCCATAATCTTTCTTCATTTTTTCCAACTCGGATATGTCTGTTACCTTCTTTAATGTCTTTTCGTAGTCCCAGCAGTTGAGAGGATTGTTTACAGCACATGCTCCATCCACCAAATTGAAAATGAAGATGTTATCAGATCTGTTTTACCTCTTGCTGCCTCTTGTGGTTTTCAACTTTCTACAATCTTTCCCCAGTGGACTCGCCGTGGTCTTCCAGTTCTTGATGGATGTAAGTACTTTTTTGGCACATTACCATTATTTCCCGTCCGATGTGTTACCATAAAATAATGGGACAGAAGATTTTTTGACAAATTCTTTATCATTCATTCTATCAGATGAACATTTGCTCAGGACCAGTCTGGAAGAAGATGGAGAGGGTTTCTTCATTGCTTTATTCACTAGAAAAGCTGATCAGAAACCAAACAAACTTCCGGGAAATGAACAAGGAGCTTCTGCACATACATGTAAGACTAAATCTTTGAGTAAGAAGAAGGTACCTGTAAACTATTTCTTTAGCAACAAGTTTAGAATGTTCTTATACTCTCCTGCCCTTAAGAAACGGATATCTCACAAGAGATAAAAACACCAAGAAATTCTAACAATTCCTTTCTCACTCTCTCTCTCTGTGTTCCCTTCACTTTATAAGAAGATTTTCTATTTTTATTTATTTCTTATATCTTTTTTAAAAAATAGGTTTAATAAGATCTTCCACTTCTTTCCGTGTTCCATTTTTTGCTTGTGTAAATCAAAGATAAAACAATGGCAAAAGGCAGGTTAGATAAAACATTGTAATACTTCTAATTCATAATAGTGAAGGAGTAGTACAGCTTTATTCTCACAGCACATGATCTTTCCCATTAAACACTCCCAGCCAATCACAGAAAAGGACAAAAAAAAAAAAAAAAAACCAAAGAGGAAGAACTCCAGAAAATCAAATTTAAAACGAAGGCAGACAGAACAACAGAGTAAAAACAGACTCAAGCAACCATGACTTCAACTGTCTTGGGCTTCTTAGGTTCAGGAGGAGGCAATTTCTGAACAGTAACAGTTAAAACCCCATCTTGACAAACAGCAGAAACAGCATCAGTGTTAGCATTCTCTGGCAACACAAACTTCCTCATGAACTTGCCAACCCTCCTCTCCATCCTCACGTACCTCGCACCTTCTTTCTCCTCCTCTCTTTTCCTCTCTCCACTTATGATGAGAACATTGTCATCCTCCACCTGAACCTTGACGTCACCTGACTTCAACCCAGGCATGTCTATCACGAAAACATAGGAATTCGGGTACTCCTTCACATCTGCAGGTGTCGAAGCCATGGCCTTGGCATCTTGAACATAAGTTCTCGAAGGTCCGTGAACGGACTTGTCTCCGTCATCGGTAGCAGCATCTATGATGTGGTGAAGGGCGTTGAACCACGGCACATCCAACCTCAGTATCCTTGGATCCATTTTCTATTCTTGCAGAAAAAGATCTTAAAAGAGTTTCGAAGCTTGGACTTGGAATGGGAACAATGGAGATTTGATTCTCTACTTTTATGGTGATGGATGAAAACGCAGAATTTGATGCCTATTTATATAACTTGGGTTCGTGGGAAAAGAGGGATCGGGAGGGGAAGTCGGAAGTCGGAAGTAGGAAGTAGAAGTTTCTGGAGGGAAGAAAGTAGAGTATGGAAACTTCTAGGAGGTCACGAATATTCAAGAAGGTTGTTACTTCTGGACGTGTCTAGAATTTTCTTTCCCTTTTTCTCCCTGGAAGAGAGATTTCATGATTACATAGCATATGTGTACAAAATCATTTTTAAAGTAATTTAAATTCAAATTCATTATTTAAATTTCAAAGAAAGATATTAAAAATTATAATACAAAACTAAGGCTGTATTTGGATAGAATTTAAACTAGAATTGAATGGACAATGTTTATCTCCAATTACTCAGCATTTTGGACACTTTTTTTTTTAAAAAAAAAAAAAAATTTTGTCCCCCAAAAATATACTTATAAAACATACCCATAAAGTTATGGGCTCACCTACTTTAAAAAATATATATTATTAATAAAATCACTCTCATACATATTTCTCAAAACAAATATTTTCTTACACACATAATTATTACACCTATAAAATCTATATATTTAATTTTTTATTTTTTCAACGTAAAATTCAATTAAAAAAAATGGAAGACACGATTCATCATAAATGATAATTTGTCTCAAATAAACCATTTTTTTCCAGTTAAAAACTTACTAAAATTTTTTTAAATAATTTCGTGAGTCAGGAATTGGAGTGATTTTTTTTTTTTTCCTTTCTTTCTTTTTTTTTTTTGAGCAATTTGATCCTCTAACTAGAAGTTGTAATAATTGTAAAGATGTTTTAAAAAAATTATTATTTTGATTAATTTAAAACTAGTAATTTATAAAATTATTTAATTTTTATATAATATTCATAATAACTCGTGCCAAACTGCTGTGTTAAATTCCCAAATATACCCTTCAAACCTCAAAAGTCAAAACCAGGTCTTCCAAATGTTGACTGTTCCCATACTTGATTTTTTTTTTCCCTTTCTTTTTATTTAATAAATTCCTATTATATAATAAATAAATACTGTTAAAAAAGTATAACTCAATTAATAGTTAATAATAATAATAATTTTACTCATAAATTGAATTCAAAACATTACAAAAATAAAAATACCTCTACTTTTTTTTAAAAAGTATAACTCAATTAATAGTTAATAATAATAATAATTTTACTCATAAATTGAATTCAAAACATTACAAAAATAAAAATACCTCTACTTTTTTTTGAAAAAAAAAATACATTTATTAAATCTCTTTTTTCAAAAAATTAACTTATTCAAATAATAAATTATATATATATATATATATATATATATATATATATATAAAACTAAATATACATATTTATTATATATTAATAATCTAATCATATTAAATATTAAAAGTTTTTTTTACTAATTTCTCTTTAATTTAAATCATCTATAAATTTTAATTCTTTATTTTTTTATTTGTTATAATGAAATAAATAATTTTTATTATTTAAAAATATCAAAATATTTCTCATTTCTTCTTACAAAATCTTTTAATTACTGTAAAACTCAAATTTTTTAAAATGCACAAATTAGGCTGTATTTGGAATGGGACTTTTTCTCAAAATCCCACTCCAAACTCAAAAAAAATTATTGTACTTGTTTGGATACCAACCAGACATATTACTGTTCATGTCTGGTGAGGTGGCAAAAATAATAATAAAAAAAATGAATCCACCCGTTGCAACTGCAACGAGTACCCATGAATGACCCAATTTGAACATTTTCTCTTTTCCTG
>JAXGGT010000131.1:8205765-8237199 GCA_035583425.1 Marsdenia floribunda | reverse complement strand
GTTCTTCCTAATATTATGAGTTATTAATTTGATCCCTTGATTGAATAGTAATTCAGAAGCCCAAATTAGAATTCTATTAGCACTTCTTTTCGATATCGTTGGCCAACTTTCTTCTTTTTTTTTAAATTTTTTTTTGCAGAACTTGTTGCGGAGCATGGAAACTTTTAGGCGATCGATGCTTGATCGTGAGGCACTCAAGATTTCTGAAAGCCAACTGGTTGTTGTAAGAAATCATCTCTAGAAGGAGCAGCTAGATAGGATTGATCGTAGCAGAGACTCAAGTGACTAACTTGAAGTCGGAGGTTGACGATCTCAAATGAGCTTGATGGAGTCAAGAAGGCGAAGGCAAATATTGAATTATTCAACTTTTTGAATAAGGGGTGAATTCCCTTCTTTTCTTTTTGGTCTTCCTTAAATTATGTCGCTTTTTTATAGCATTTTTAGCGTTCGGGTAGTATGGTAATGACCTTTGGGATATCATGTAATGGCCTTCGGGCATTTTTGTAACAACCTTCGAGTGTTTCTTTAGTAACCTTTGAGCAGCTTTGTAGTAGCCTTTGGGCGTTTCTGTAGTAGCCTTCAGGAATTATAAATCGATGTAATGGATTTATTGTTGACTTCAATTGTCAATTCAAGTTGTTGCATTTCATTCTTTTCTCTTTCTTTTTGTAGACCTTGAATCAAATCCTTCATCTTCTTGAAGAAGAATTGTAGTCGAATCACTTAGCTTTATATAAACTTTGATGAATTTAGCCTTTTTGGCTTTATAGTAGATGTAATTTCCTCTTAGATGAAGTTTAGCTTTATTAAGCTGAGTAATTTTAGGCTTGTTTCCTAAGTCGATTTTGAGCTCAAAAATTCTTTAATTGGGATCCTTGACATTTTTGCCTAAAGCTTTTTTGCTTTTAATTTTATTTAGGCTTTTGCCTTAACAAACTTTTAGCTTTGATTCGAATCAGGCTTTTAACCAAAATAAGCTTTTTAGCTTTATTTTCAATTAAGCTTATTGCCTAAGCTTTTTAACTTTCTTTGCGATCAGGCTTGTTGCAGAAGTGAGATTTTTAGCTTTCTTTGCGATCGGGCTTGTTGCCCAAGTGAGCTTTTTAGCTTTCTTAAAATATAGGCTTCTTGCCTTGAATATTGTAAGCCTTTTAGCTTTTTTGAATATAGGCTTCTTGCCTTAGGAAATTGTCAAGCTTTTTAGCTTATGCATATGGGTTTTTACCCAGAATGTTCAAATATAGGCTTCTTGCCTTAGATATTTTAAGCGCTTTTCAGTGTAGGCTCTTTCTCTAGCCATCATATTTGGGAGATTTTTATCTCAATTAGATTCCCGATGGGAAATTAGATCAAAGTAGAAGATCTCAATATAGTATCCTTCGGGGTAGATCTTCAATATAGTTCATCCGAAAAGGTTCTCTTCGGGATAACTCCTTTATGATTTTACCCTTCGAAATTTTACCATTTGGGATTATACGCTTCATGCTTTGGGATTACACCCGTCAAGATTATCCTTGGGGATCATAATAGATCATTAAATAAGAGTTCGGGAAAAGTTGACAAGCCTTCAATCGAGACAATCTTGTAGAACTTTGAGCTTTAATAGTTTCCTTTGGAACATATTTCAAGTGAAATTTGGAGAACTTTGTTGTCGATTCTAATAATATTCATGAGATATCCATATTATGTAGAATTCCCCTTATAGGAGTGTTGATGTAGATGCAAATTAAAAATATGGTTGATGCCTTAGGGATGTGATCATCATGGGGAGAATATAGTTCTCCAAATTAGAATACTTTAATTCAAGATCTTGAATATGTCGCGTAAAGATGTGACTCCTTCTTTTTCAACATAAAATGTAAATTATAAAGTGTAGATCATATGGCATTTTTAATGGCTTTGTAATAATTTCCTTGTCACTTTCAAAATTTGACATCTGAATGGTATAAGAGTTAGACAATAAGATGGAGATATAAATTGCCAGATGAAAAACCATCATAAGAGAAATATCAAGATATGAGATGAAGATAATCAATCGGATGGGAAGCCGTCATAAAAGCCTTCAAAGATATAATTACATAATAAATTGGCTTTGAAATCCTTCCTTGTTCAACACAAAGTATAGAACCAAGGATAATAGTCCGAATTGTGAAGATTATAAATCTTACCCAAAATAGGATCTTATCCCAAAATAGACAATACCAGAATAAGATGAGAACATAGGTACCATATTATCCTATAGATAGTCTTTGAATAAATCTTTTGTTCATTTACCAAATATAGATCACTTGATGGAAATCCATCACCAAGAGAATACCATACCATAAATTGGAGGCGTACACCAACAAATAATAAACCATCTTGGAGAGATAACTGAAATATGAGATGAAGAATACAAGAATATATCAGAAAGAGGAATAACATAATATGAGTCGAACATATAATCCATCTATCATCATGATGAGAATATACTTCTATATAAATCATAAGAAACGTATCATCTTCTAGATGAATTTGAATCAATCTTATGTGTACTTTCATCAGAAAGACCATAAAATGATTTGCAATATATTAATCATTGAATAAGAATCCACCATAAGAAAAATACCAGAATAAATGGTGAAGTAATGAGCCATCGAGTAATAATCCACCATAATAGAGACATGTGAATGTAAAGTAGAGAGATAATCCGTTGAATGATGAATCATTCAAAAAGAAGAATACCATAATATAAGTCGAAGAGATGATCCACTAAATGATAAGCCAATGATCAATCATGTTGTCAATTTGATCTCTGTCTTCTTTCAACATATTCATGATTCTTTCCTTCTAGAAGATATTTTGAAAGCTTAGAGATAACATCCATGAATAATTGGAGAACCTTGTGAGAGGAAAATATCCTTGAGTTATAAATATTTCCCATGTCATAAAATATCAAGGAGAAGATAGCGTTCTTGTTGATCTTTGTCTTCTTTCAAGATATTCATGATACTTTCCTTCCAAAAGATATTTTAAAAGCTTAAAGATAACATCCATGAATAATTGGAGAACTTTGTGAGAGGACAATATCCTTGAGATACAAATATCTCACATAAAATATCAAGGAGAACATAGTGTTCTTGTTGATCTTTGTCTTCTTTCAAGATATTCATGATACTTTCTTTCCAGAAGACATTTTGACAGCTTAAAGATAACATCCATGAATAATTGGAGAACCTTGCAAAAGGAAAATATCATTGAGATATAAATATCTCCCATAAAATATCAAGGAGAACATAGTGTTCTTGACATTTAGAAAGAATTCCTTCTTCAAAATAAACATTCAACTTTAGTCAAGTAATTAAATCTCAACAAGAAGGATAACTTCTCAAATGCAAACAAGTAGTATATGAATCAAATAATATGATCTCTGATATAGCCGAAAGATCCTGCTTCCAACTATGATATGGCCGAATGGTCTCCTAGAAAGACCCTTAGGTGAAGTACCTGCAAAAGATGGGGAAATAGGTTTATCACCCAAAGAAGCTCTGATGCTTAAGTTAGTAGTCTGTCCAATAATAAGGTCAAACTCTAGAGCAAAAGGGATTAAATGCACTTACCTCTTTTGGAGACATTAATTTTTTATATTGGAGACAAATCTCCAAATAGTTTAGTAGTTTTCCAATGTGGGATTTAGATAATCTGAAGGTAAAAAGTCTTAAGAGTAAGAAAGTCATTTAGACATATAACTAGCCCCCCCCCCCTTTTTTTTTTTAATCTCCGGCATGAAATGCCGAAAGTAAATAGTTTGAAGAAGCGGTTCAATAAACCGAAAGATCTATATGCAATGGGAAAAATATGCGTAGGAAAATTTCGATGGAGAATCATTTGGTTAAAAAGGGCTTTTGGTGGAAAAAGTGAAACGTTTTATATAAAATGTCAGTATTTGGACATTTGTCAGGGAGAATCAGAGGGGCATAGCCTTTGTGCGGATATCAAGGGTCGTATGCTGATGTGGCGCCTCAAATATAGAAAATAATAATTGAAAAATATGAAAAGCTGCACCAGCATTTAATGAAGAGAGAGAGACGAGCTACATCAGAAATATAAAAAAGAAATAAGAAGCATTTCTGAGAGCACTTTTGAGAAATAGGTTTTCTGTAATCTCAATTCTCCCTGTAACTCTTTCTTCCTCTGTTTGCGGGTGATATATTGTTTGAAGTTTGTGGTTCAGGAAACACCAAAAATTGTTCTAAAGTCTGTGGGGAAGACATTTATCTGTGAGTTTTATGTATTCACATTCATATTCTTTTGCAAGTTTTGATATTTTTGAAAAATGTTTATGTGTTAATGGAGAATTTCTTGATTAAAAGTAGGGTTTAGAAGATGCAAATGTAGAAATAATGCTCGATAAATGTCTGAAAAAGAAAATAATATACGTGGAGATGTTCTTATGATAAATAGATATGTGGGGGTATGGACGATTTGAATGTTTATATGTCAAAAAATCCAGAATGTGAATATTATGAATATCTGTAAAAATGACTAATGAATGGAACTTTTGATTGTGTTTGCAGTTCCTATTGCGTGAGTTTTGTGTTATCGTCTACTTTTGCTCCTATCTGATAATGGCTCCTCGTAAATCTACAGGTAACTTCTCCGGCTTCATCTTTCTTCTGAAAAGTTAGATTTTGTTTGAAGTAGTATATAATTATAAAGATAGATATGACATCTACGAATGAAATCATCGGAACATCTGGAAGGCAGGTACCGGATATAGAGGCCGAAGTAGAAAGGGTAGGCCCAATAAAAGAAGATGGGGAGTTTGTTTGTATTAGGTATAGAAGTCATGGAGTAGATTTTGATTTTCCATATTTAGAGGAGAATGTCATAGCAGAAGGCACCAGTTATCGTAGGCCTCTACTACGAATGTGTCCTAGGATGAAAGCTGCACCTTGTAAATTAGCTGTAGACGAAGGTCGAAACCTACAAATACCACAATATCGAACACAAGTGTCAGCTTGTACGATGCTTGAAGGGATTCGTGAATTTTATAGTTTTCCTATAGCCTACCGAACGATATGTCTTGGTTCAGAAGGTAGGATACACACACCACTACAAGGATGTATTACAACCTATGTGGCGCATCTACGGGTAGGATTGCGATTCCCTTTGCATCCCTTTTTTGAAGACATCTGCATCTACTACAACATTCAGTTTGGGCAACTGGCACTGAATGTGATTAGGACAATAGTAGGTTTTTTGATGGCATGTCGAGCAATCGGGTGCTAAGTAAGCTTAGAGCTCTGGAGAAGATTATTTTTCTTGGGACAAAAACATACAACGGTGGAAGGAAGAGGGTTCTTCTATATCACCCGAAGGAGTTCTCGTCCAGCAATAACGGGTCTGTCTAGTATCCATTCATGGAAGGATGAATTCTTCTATGTAAAAAATGCAGCGATCAGAGACTTCGGAATGTGCATGAACTGGAACACGAGCAAAAACTTGTGTAATGAGTTACCGACAATTGCCAGAGGGTATTTACAGGAAGAAGAAAAGTTAAATAAATTTTTATTTTGACTTAGTTATTGGCACGGATTGGCCGAAGGATTTGATGCAATATTCTGGTTTGGAGTATGGGACCAGATTAGATATTCGGTTGCTAAGTAGGTGTTAGAATTTGTATAACAATTAAAAATGATTTGATATATTCTAACTTTTTTACTGAATGTTTTCTTGCAGGAAAGTGTTTTAGCTGAATGGCATAATTTGTTTATATAAATTGTGTTTATTTTAGTCAAGTGTTGAGTTGGAAGATATAATATGTGAATGAAATTGAGATATAAATAAAAGAAACTGAAAATTGAAACTTGACAATTGCATTAATAATAACTGATTGTTACAAAGAAAATTAATCATAATGTGAAATGAACATCAAGGATAATATTTCCTAAGATTCTGAGCATTCCAGGATCGAGCAATGGTTTGTCCGTTGGTGTCTTGTAACTGATAACTGCCATTACTATTGACTTTAGAAATGATGTACGGACCTTCCCAGGTAACATCTAGCTTTCCGTTAGGATCTTGTCTACTAACCTCATTCCTCCGGAGGATTAAATCACCAATGACCAGTTGAAGAAGTTTAATCTTTCGGTTCTTATCGGTTGCAATTTGCCGTTTGTAGTGATTTTCTTGGGATGCAGCATTGTCCAGAGGTGCTCCAAAAGAGTTAAATTTTCAGCAATTTTTTAATCATTCCATTCGGCTAAAAAATTATCCAAACAGAATGAAGGACTGCCAATCTCTACCGGAACTAAAGCATCGATGACAAAACATAGGCTAAATGGACTTTCTTTAGTGCGTTAATGAGGGTTTGTTCGGTATGACCATAAAACCCTGGGTAGTTCATCAACCCATTTTGTTTTAACATTATCAAGCCGCTTTCGGAGGCCTTGGACGATGGTTCGGTTCGTTACTTCTGTTAATCCATTGGTTTGTGGATAACCAACAGAAGTAAACTGATGGTCTATGTGAAGGTCTTGGCAAAAAGTCTGGAACTCTTGGGCTTCAAATTTTTTCCTATTATCTGTAATTAAAATTCTAGGAATGCCGAATCTTGTGATCACTTTGTCCCAAAAAAACATCTTTGATCTTCCGAGCAGTGATAGAAGCAAGTGCTTGCCAATAGCGATAATAAGAAATTCTCTGCTTCCGACTGCCTTTGAGAAAGGACCGACGAGATCCATACCCCATTGACAAAAAGGTATGAGACTGCTCAAAGAATGGAATTCTACTGCTAGGAGGTGATGAATGTTGGCATGCAACTGCCAATTAGTATATTTCCGAACAAGTGCTATCACATCTGCTTCTAAAGTTGGCCAGAAATATTTAGCTCGCATGACCTTGCAGGCTAAACTGTGAGTACCAATATAAGCACCGCAGATACCTTCATGTACCTCTCGGGAGACGTAATTGCCCTCGTTTGAGGTTATGCATTTAAGTAAAGGCCATGAAAAATGACGACGGTATAAAGAATTATCAAGAAGAACATACCGAGAAGCGGATGTTCGGATGTTTTTGTCGTAGTGGAGATAGCTGGAAGTATACCATCCTTGATGTAGGCTCTAATGGGATCCATCCAAGATGGATCATTATTTACAGAAGCAACAATCGGCAAGTCAATGGATTTGCGAGTTAAAGGCTTGATCCATGTACCATTAATAATTGTACCTGTATGAAGTTTAGATAGAAAATCAACTTCGGTATTTTGTTTTCGGGAGATGTGTTCAACTTGAATGTATGAAAAATGAGTGAACAAAGAAAAAACTAACTCTAAATATTTCTTCATATTTATTTCCTTGGCATTAAAATGGCTATTTATTTGTCCGACAAAAACCTGGGAATCAGTTTTTACCTGGAGGTTCTGGATCTGCAAAGAGCATGCAATATTTAGACCAGCAATTAGTGCTTCATATTTAGATTCGTTATTTTTTATTGGGAAGGTATACTTTAAAACATAATAAAGTTTAGTACCTTCTGGTGAAGTGAATGTAAGGCTAGCACCTTTATTGGATTCGGCTGTTGAGCCATCGACATTCAGGGTCCAACAATCCTGCAATGGAGGAATATGAGTGTCCGGAATAAAAATCGGTTTATCAGTTGAAATAGTACATTCAATAATGAAATTAGAAAGTGCTTGAGCATTTATTATCTTTCGATTAGTGTACGTGATGTCATATTCCGAAAGTTCAAGTGCCCAGCGCATCATTCGGCCACTAACGTCTGATTTATGGATTAGTTGCCGAATGAGAGCGTTAGTATGCATTATTATTTTGTGAGCCAGAAAATATGGCTTCAACTTCCGTGCCATGACTATAAGCACAAAAATATGTTTCTCTAAAATAGAATACCAAGATTCAGTACCTTGAAGAACATGACAGGCATAGTAAACAAGTTTCCTGCTTGAACCCCAAAAATGCGCATAAAATAGAACTTACGGCCGTGGAAGAAATTGAAATATACAAATGTAAATCTTCTTCCAACTGGGGAGGAACCAGTAACAGAGGAGAGACTAATTGAGCTTTGATGTGTTGAAATGCACTTTCACATTCGAGAGTCCAGTTGAAGTTTTTTGGACTCCTAAGAAGCTGATAGAAAGGAAGGGAATTTTCCCCTGCCTTGGAGAGGAATCGGTCTAAAGTGGCTATTTAGCCACTTAAGCATTGAACCTCTTTGATGTTGTGGTTAGATTGAAGCTTTTGAATAGCATCAATTTTTGATGGATTGGCTTCGATACCTCTTTGAGATATCATGAAACCAAGAAATTTGCCTGCTTGAACGCTGAAAGAACATTTGGCTGGATTTAATTTAAAGTCATTGTGGGCAAAACGTAGAAAATGTTTTAGCCAAATCATCGAGAATATCAATTTTTGTTTTTGATTTGACTAGAATGTCATCAATATATGCTTCAATTTTTTGGCCGAGTTGAGGCTGGAACATTCAGTTAATAGCATCCTGAAAATCAGCACCAGCATTTTTGAGGCCGAATGTCATTCATGTATAGCAGTAGAGTCCTTCAGAAGTGACGAAAGATGTCTTTTCTTCGTCTTTGATGGCCATTTGAATCTGATGATATCCTTTATGGCATCCAAAAAGGAAAGTAAAGCATATCCGACAGTTACATCCACCAACTGATCAATGCGTGGAAGTGGAAAAGGCTTTTTTGGAATTGCTTTATTCAATGCAGTGAGCATACACGCCATTTACCACCTCGTTTCAACATAATGACATCTATATACAACTCCATATTGCCTTCCATTTTTTGTCCGCAAATATCCTATTATGCATATCCTGACCGCATGAAAATCGATTTCTTCTCTGTTGAAAGAAGGTCTTGAACTTCTTTTTTCAATACTTCTTGCTTGGCCGGAGGTAAGATTCGTCGCTTTTGAACCATTGGTTTGGTATCCGAAGGAATACCAAGAAGATGTTCAGAAAATTTGCGAGGAACCAAACCCAGGTTAGTTGTTGACCAAGCAAAAACATGTTCGAATTCTGCAATTAAATCAAGGATTTGAAATTTGATTGTAGCAAGGAGGGAAGTACTAAGCTGCATCTTTCAGTCAGGATGAGCAGCATTGATTTGAAATTCTTCTAAAGTGTCGAATGGTTCCATCCATTCAACTTCATCTATTTCAATTGCAGCCGGAGGTGGTTCTGACACTGGAAGGGGAACGAGAGAAGCTTGATAACAAGTTTGGGCAGTCTGAATATCGCCTTTAATGGACCAAGGGCCTGAAGAAGATGGGACAATCAGCTCATTGGTGAATGTTGAAACTTGTGCTTTCATGGCATTCAGAGCCGGACGTCCAAGAATTATATTATAAGCGGTGGGACAATCCACTGCCAAAAAAGTTAAATTATGTTGCCGAATATCATATTTAAGACCCTATTCCACACTCAGATCCACTGTGCCCATGCTATATGTTGTGGTTTTGGAGAAACCAATGAGTGAAATTTTGTTGGTTGTGAGTATAGAAGACGAAACTTGGTAGTAAAGGATGTTGGCTGAACTACCGGTGTCAACTAATATGCGCTTAACAAGAAAAGATCTCACCTGTAGAGACACTACCAAAGGTATGTCATCATTAAGGGGATAAGAAGAGTCAGATACCTTTTGCCACTTGTTAGAAGATGTTGAAAGGCAAGGTATGCCACCAGCGATGACACAAATAACTCTCAAAATCGAATCAGGTTGAGCCGAAGGTTGTTCTGAAGTTGCTGCTGGTGACTGTTGAAGGTATTTGGTTAATGAACCTCTTTTAATGATTAATTCCAACTCCCATTTCAAAGAGTAACATTCTTCTATGGTATGACCGGTGTCTTTGTGAAAACAAATCTGGGTTTCAGCGTTCAGAATTGGGCAACATAGGTCTTGGTGGCCGAAGGATACCCACACTTTCAACTTTCTGTAAGATCAAAGCACGAGGAGCATTTAAGGGAGTGAAATTGGGATTCAGAATTGACCAAATCTGGGAGGTTTGGAATTATTGTTGTTCTAATTGTTGAAACGTCTGTTATTATTCTGATATTGCTGAGTTTGCTGACCGGAAGAAGGGGTAGACGAATCCTGTTGCTACTGAGTGTCCTAAGGTAGTGACGGTTGCGAAGAAGTTTGATGCTGCTGGGGAGCTTTTTGTGGTTGAAGACTACGATCCTAAGGACGCTGATAAGAACTAGAACCGGAACCAGTAGAATTGTTGTTCTTGTTCTTGTTGCGTCGATTGAAGCGAGGATCCAGTTTCAGGGCTTCTTCTTTTTCCAACTGTCTGCGTTCCATCTTAGAACGCTCCAATTCCTCTGCCCAAATCTATTTACACCTTGGTAAACATATCTTGCAGGGTTTGTGGCTGCAATGTGTTGAGCTTTGAAGAATATCAGCCAAGACGGAGGTCGTTGATGAAAGCTTCAATGTACGTAGACTCCGTACAGTTGTAAACATGATGCATTTCTTGATTGAAAAGCTTTTGATATGCAGCCAATGTCTCATCTTTCTGTTGTCGAATGTTATGAAGGTGAATGCATGGCTTCTTTTGTGTGTGGTACCTGCGAAATGCTGCAAAAATTGCTTACCAAGTTGAGCAAAAGATGTTATGGATCCGGCTGGGAGGGTGCCAAACCAATCCAGAGCTTGACCCATCAAAGTAGTAGGGAAACATCAACAAAGAACCATGTCAATGGCTGCATGCATGACCATGAGAGTGGTGAAGTGTTTGATGGAACACTTCACCATCTTAATTTATCTGAAAATGGAACATCACGATACTCTGGCTTCAGAGGGTTGGATTTGAAAATGTTCTATTGAATTTTTGGCTATTGGAACTTAGGTAGAATGAGTTTCATCTGAGTATACAGTTCCTTGATCTTAGCATCAGCTTTCGGATTAGGAACCAAAGGAGTACTGGTGGTATCGGTTGAAATCTGCTTCAAGGTTGGTGAATCAAACCTAACTGAAGTCGGAGGTGGTGGAGCTGACTTGGTTGGAACTGATGGTGGGGGAGCAGTCAGAGAGACAGCAGTGTCGACGAAAGGTGGAGGTCTAGGCTGTTGAGGAATTTTGGTGTAGGGAGTTGGTATATCGTCAGCACCTTGAGTAGTAGATCCAGCCTCTTCTTGAAGCTTGGAAGTAGCTTGAGAGTCCAAACACTTCTGACAGAGGAATTTCTTGAATTCATCAAAATTAGCAAACATGAAGTCATAATCAGTTTGCGAACGCTTGCTACGAATAAGCAGAAGGCCTATTTGTTCACGGAAAGTGTTAGTGCCAACACTTTCTTCAGCTGGTGAAGGCTGAGCTGGTTGTTTGTCACGAACGTGATAGCGAGAAAGGACATAAGAAGCAGACTGCAAAGGCAGATACTTCGAACGTGGAACCGACAGAGGGATGTGGTCAGTTGGAAGAAGGCTAACATGTCGTTGAGTAGCTTCTGGGCGTATCTGACTAGGTCCGGATGGGTGGTGCCCAGAAGGGTTGGCAGAAGGGGGAGTAGGACGACAACTAGTAGTTATAGTGAAAAGAGAGAGTGAGTTGTTTAAATATTAGAAACGGTGGCGCCAATATGATGTAGCCGAAAGGTCCTGCTTCCAACTGTGATATGGCCGAATGGTCTCCCAGAAACCCTTCAGTGAAGTACCTGCAAAAGATGGGGGAAATGAGTTTATCCCTTAAAGAAGCTTCGATGCTTAAGTTAGTAGTCTATCCAATAATAAGGTCAAACTCCAAAGCAAAAGGAATTAAATGCACTTACCTTTTTTGGGAGACATTAATTGTTTATATAGGAGATAAATCTCCAAATATTTTAGTAGTTTTCCAATGTAGGATTTAGATAATCCCAAGGTATAACTTCTTAAGGGTAAGAAAGTCATTTAACTAGTCATTTATTTATGCCTATATACACCAATCTCTATGCTATTTTTGTTAACATTTCAATCAAGAATAATCGAAAGAACGACAAGAATTCATAGAAAGAACTTGAAGAAGATGAATAATCTTTCGAGAATTTGAAGAAGTTTAAAGAATTTCAAGAAAATGAATAAGTTATCATTTTCATCTTGTGGAGACAATATGGAATTGTCAATAGAAATTGATGTTGAGATTCGTCGTGTCTTCATTCCGCTTATACGATGGGCGCAAATCTGATGTTGCTAACAAGCATTCAGATAAAACCTCTCAATTGGGTGTGAGAGAGAAATGTATCCCAATGGGAAAAGCGATTTCTTGATAGGAAATTAGTAATCCCGATGGAACTATAATATGTACCAATATGAATTGGTTGAGGTAGAAGCCGGAAAAGTGTTTTCCAAAGATTGAATCTCTCTCTAAAAGCTATTGAAAGCTTGTTTCAATTAGCAAATGGATTGACATGGATTCTAAATGTTGAATCTAATGGGAAGAAGGCAATAAAAGAATAGTAAAAGGCTTTCTAAAGATAAGAGAAATCTTGGAGAAAACTCCTGTATAAAGATGTTTAGAGAGAAAATATTTTGAGAATCTAAGTGCTTGTAAATGCTTCCAACCCCTTTGTTGGTCATGAAAGCATCATTTTATAGATGAAAATCACAAGGAAGATATTTTATTTATGAGTTCAAAGTTGCTTGCACTCCAAGTAAATTGAGTTTGACCAACTAAAAATATCTTTATGAGGAGATTTTAAGCTGCTCTTTTAGTTCTTTGAATAAGATAAAATATCTTTTGTCTTAAAGATAATTTGCCTCCGAGGGCACAATAATAAAAATGGTGTGCATAACACCAATTCTCCTCAGTTGCTCACCCATAAACTAATGGTTTAGTAGAGGTGATTAATAGGACAACCTTACAAGGCTTGATAAAAGACTTGACACCTCCAAAGGTAAATGGGTTTATGAATTACCTAAAGTTCTTTGGAGTTGTAAAACCCATAATTCCTGAACAAATAAATCTCCATTCAGTTTATGTTTCAGATTAGAAGCCATATTACATATTGAAATTAGTAATCCTTTGACAAGATTGCAATACTTTGATCTTGAACTAAATGATCAAAAATTGGTAGAAAATCTACTTATGTTAGATTATACAGGAGAAAACAACCATTTTGGAGTTTGAGTATAAAAGAAGATTGGAAAAATCCTAAAACAGAAAGGTCATAAGAAGCCAAATACAAGCTGGTAATTTGGTCTTGAGAAAGAATGAAGTGAGCTAGTAAAATCCTAAAAGAAAGCTTGATTCAACCTAATATTTAGTTGTCAAAGACAATGGTAATTGAAGCTATAAGCTAGAAGACATGGAGGGCATAATGATTGCAAGAACATGAAATGTACTCAACCATAAAAGGTTCTACCCATAGTTTGATCTTCTAATTTGTAAAAATCCATAAGGGACTATCCCGAAGGGATCCTTCCTGAAGGGTCCATCCCGAAGAGGATCATCCTAAAAAATTTTGACATTCTTCAATGTAAACTTCAACAACTTTGTAATCAATGTCAATATGAAGAAAGAAAATTTCTTTTGATTCTATTAATCATGATGGTTCTCCTTAGATTTGATCTAATCAAGTTTCGATTCAATCGACTATGCACTGATTTACCTATCGGGAATAAAATCAGAACACAAATTTATTCAGTCAAAAACTGCCAACTTTTCTAAAAGCTAAAAAGCTTAAAATTTTCATCAAGGCAAGAAATGCTAGGGATCCCGAAAGCTTCAAAACGCTTAAATATATTATGGCTAAAATACCATTTCTCTCAAAGCCTAAAAAAGGCTCAAAATTTTTATTAAGGAAAACTACCAATTAACCTAAAGGATCGGATAAAACTAAATTTAATGGCAAAATGCCTAAAATCCAGAAACCTACAAAGCTAAATTTTTACTAAGGCAAAAACACCCAGAATCCAAAAAGCTAAGAAGCTATATTTTTACTTAGGCAAAAATGCTTATAATACAGAAAGCTAAAAAGCTAATTTTTTTCTAAGGCAAAAATGCCTAGAAACTAGAAAGCTAAGAAGCTATATTTTCGCTAAGGTAAAAATGCCTAGAATCTAGAAGCTCAAAAGCTAAATCTCTACATTAAGACAAAAATGACAAAGCTTAGAAAAGCTCACAAATTTTACTAGGGCAAAATGCAAAATTTGTTCCAAAAAGCTAAGAAAAAGCTTAATAGCATAGAATGCTAGATGTTCTAATTAATAAAGCACAATAGTGCTTTGCTAATTTATTAAGATAATCAGTTAAATTTTTTTAAAAAAACGAGGACTGTAAATAGTCACAAAAGAGAAGCATAGAAAAGGAAAGGCAAATATTACAAATTTCAAAAGTTACATAAAGAGAAAAGAAGAAGCTCCCATTTTCCTCCAGAAGGCGAAGATTCATCAATCCTCCTAGTTCTAATTGCAGAAACATTAATAGTCTCATCTAAAGATTCATATGTGCTTTTGAAGCTATCAAAAGCAGCAGGAGATGGAAAAAGCTTTGTAGAGTCATCAAAAGAAAAATATTCTTCCCATGGAAGCTTGGTGAACTGTGAATAATCATTGATAATTTTTCGATAATCATTTGGAAGAAGATACCCAGGGTGGATTTTCTTTTGAGCTTCTAAGAATGCAATTTTTATTGACCCATTCATCAGCTTTATTATCAAACCCTGACCTTCAAGGTTCTTCAAGAAAAACTTACAACCAACTTTTCTAGTAGCAAGAGTCATGTTGCCCTCCTCCAAACTAGATTCAAAAGTCTCATTCCAAAGACGAACTACTTCTTGGAGTTGTGTAATGTTTTTTCGTCTTCTTCAACATTGGCCTTGAAGCCTTCGATCATAGCAGTCTCTATCAAAACAACAGTCATCTCTTATGTTGTCCTTGTAAGAGCATCTTCTGCTTCCTGCTTTGCCTTCTCAGAAGCTTTGAGCTTGTCTTTAAGAAGTGACACTTCATCACAAAGGTTGATTTCCTTGTTCACAGCACATACTCTGTGGAGAGTCTCTTTTTAGAGACCCTAATGCTTCATGGATAACTCTTCCTCCCTAAGTCTAAATTTTTCCTAAACAAAGATTTGATCTCCTAAAAAATTTGATATTGTGAATTATAGACTAAAAGAAAAGCATAATAAGAAAAAGAAGAAAAGAAGTCTAAAGACAAATACATTTTGAAAAGCAGAAAAAATAGAAAGAAGAGAAGAAGGTAAATTCACTTGGTATTGAATATATAAAAATGCACTCTAGCAATCTACATTACTGAGAGGCACCTTCCTTGCTGCCTCACCTTAAGGGATCATATGCAGTAAGTAATCTACTGCTTTAGTAGGATTACTGATAGTGTATGAGTTCTTAATAGAAAAATTGTGTAAAAAATTTCACCTTCCTTATCGACCTCTTGAGGCAGCCCTTCGGGAATAACTACCTTTGGAGGAGAAGCATTGGGAATGACATTCAATTCTTCAACATTTGTAACTCCTGGCTAGGAAGCTAAGAAATCAGCAGTTGTAGCTTTGATGGCCTCCTAAATCAGTTGAGTTCTTTCTTCCACATCGGAGATCATCTTCTTCTTCTTGGATTGGGTGCCAACCATTCTTAATCCTCTTCTCTTCTTCGTGCTCACAGAAGCACCTTCAACTTGGGAACTCCTAGGATTCTTTGAATTGGCAGCAAGGGAGCCCTTTTTCCCTTTCCAAGCGTGGCAATTGGAAAAGGTTATGAATGAAGATTTGAATACAAAGGATTAGGAGGTTTCTTCACAAGTTTAGTTTTGGGAGACTTAAGAACCTTAGGTTTTTCAAGTAAAAGTTTTCCGTGGACAACGACTTCGTCTACATAGGGCAAAGCAAAAACCCTATTGAGGAAACAATACTTAATCAAAGAAGGCTTTTGTTCGTTATCTTTAATCACTCTAACTCTAATTATAGAACCCATCTACTACTTTGATTTCCTTAAAGGATTTAGTGGGTTCTAAAGGAGTTTCTGGCGTCAGAATCTTTTTGACTCTTTGAACTAGTTATTCTAATGGGGTTTTGACAATAGTCATCTCTTCACTACTAGATTCTTTACTTAAGGTGGCACTTCTCTCTTCCAAGTTTTGAATATTGGAGGCTTATGATAAACTCATGATATATTTGAAAAAAGAAAAAAGAAAGAAAAGAAGAAGAAGAAGTAAGTTCTAAAGAAAGAAGAAAATACCTTGAGAAACAACTTTTTCCATTCTAAAGAGAAGAAAATTCTGAACATTGAATTTCTGTAAAGTTGTAGATGATAATCCTTGATGAAAATTGCAAAAAGTAAAGAATAAAGAAAATTGTAGAAGAAAATTTCAAAAAGACAGTTTGCTTGTGTTCGGGAAATACTCTTTGTTTTGATTGGAAAAATGATGTAGAAAGAAGTTAATAAAAATGGTAGAATCACCATATTTATAATGAAAATTACCATCGGGTAAGGAAAATTGACTCTTATTGCCCGAACAGTCACATCCCCATAGTAATTATTTTTTGATCGTTCTAACGGTGCAATCAGGGAAGCAAAAAACCACTTAATCAAACCACTCATTATGGTTCAATTAATTCAATTGTGATTTGATATGATTTCAATTTCATTTAGAATTATTTCTTTTGATTCTAAAATAAATATATTTTATGGTGTTGAGAATGCCATTTTCCAATTTTACCCTTGAAGCAAAAATATTCCAAACTTAAAAAGATATTTTGACTTTAACAAATAATTCATAAAGTAGCTAATATCTCCTAAAAAGATATTTAAAAATTGGTAAATACAAATTACTTGGATTGCACTAAATTTTGACTCCCAAATCAAAACATCTTCCTTGCCAATTTATGCCTATAAAAGGAAGGCTTTAATAATCGAAAAAAGGGTTACACTTTTAACATTTTTCACTCCAGAACTCTCTCTCTTTCAAGCTTTTTATAGAGATTTTTCTTACAATTTTTTCCTGATTTGATAAAGGCCTACGAAAACTATTTTCTGCTTTCTTCAATTTGAGTTCAACTCTTTGAATTCGAAGCATGAGGCAAAATGTAAAATAATCTTTCTTTCCAAAACCTTTTCATTTCTCCTCTAAGAGAAAACATTTCAAAAAGATTTTTCATAGCTTCCTCACTCTAAAACAACCTTCCTCTTCTCTTTTGAAGCCTTTTTAAGGTCTTCTTTGGTGACTTTCTCCATTTTCGAAGGCTTCTCTAGAGTTTATTGGCTAATTCAACTAATTTTCAGACTAAAAACCACTTTTTGAAGGCCTTGATCTTTTAAAACTTGGTTTTTCGAGAGCTTTTTACCCTACAGGAAAATTACTTTGACCCTTCGGGTTAGATTTTTTACCCTTTAAAATTCACCATTTTTGGTTGATTTTTTATCCTTCAAACAATTTTATGATCTATTTTCATATGATTTGAACCCCAACATCAAATTATCTTCAAGGTTATAAATGATTTCGTCTTCAATGATATCATTATTAGGTTTGGAATACCCAGAATTTTAATTACAGATAATAGCACACAATTTACCTTTATTGAATTTTAGGATTTTTGCCAAAAAATACAGATTAATCATAGATTTTCTTATGTTGCACACTTGCAAGCCAATAGTTTGGTAGACGTAACTGGTGCTAACAACACCAATTTTACATTTATGCCCTTGAGGCAAACATATCTTAAAACTCATATCATCTTCAAGCATCTCAAAAGCAGCCTAAAAATCTCCTTTTAAGATATTTCACCTAACTTACTTGGAAGGCAAGGGACCTTGACCTCCCAAATGAAATATCTTCCTTATGATTTTCATTTATAAAAGGAAGTTTTCATGATCAAGCAGGGAGATGAATTCTTTACTCACAAAACTTTCTCTCTCTAAAGCATCTCTTTCTAAGATTTCTCTCTACGATCTCTTTTACAGTTGAGAAGGTCTTTTCATCATTTTTAATTGCCTTCTTCCTATTGGATTCGATTTCTAGAATCCATTTCTGATTCATCTTTTTACTTCTAAACAGCTTTTAATAGCTAATTGAGAGAGATATCATCTTTGGAAAAACACTTTTCCAGGCTGCTCTTTGATATTTCCATCGGGATTATCAGTTTCCCATCGGGATACTGCTTTTCTCACAGGGATACATTTTCATCTCCTCAAAACTCGAGCAAGTTCATCTGATTATCTTTTCAGCAACATCAGTAACCAACAAAACAATCTTGCAAAGCTTGAAGAATAGGTTTAATTCTTACAAAGTAAGTGGGTAGATGAATTACCTAATGTCCATTGGAGTTATAGAACAACACCTCATTCCAAAACTAATGAATCTCCATTTAGCTTATGTTTCGAGACAGAAGCCTTATTACCTATTGAAATTAATATTCCTTTTACAAGATTGCAATATTTTGATCCCGACCTGAATGATCAAAAGTTGGTGAAAACCTTTCTTATGCTAGATCACATAAGGGAGAAAATAGTCTTGGAATTAGAATACGAGAAAAGATTGGCAAAGTTCAACAACACAAAGGTCAAGTCTAGCTAAATTCAAGCTGGAAACCTGGTATTGAGAAAGAATGAAGCTAGTAGGTAAACTTTTGGAAGAAAGCTTGATGCAACAGCGATTTTTCGACCGTCATTCGCATCATTTCTGATAATCGACGGCCACAAAACCGTCGTTTTTTATCAAATACGACATTTAGAAACGACGATTGGCCAAAACATTGTAAAAAATGTTTTTTTTAATAAAAAAATTAAAAAATCACCAAATAAGGAAAAATATTGTTTTGAGGGTCAGATACGGCGGTCCCTAGTCGTTTCTGAGTTTTAATTTTTTTTAAATTTTTTAACTGAAAATTATAAAAGGTCAAAAACGACGGTTGAGAGCCGCCGTTTATGAGTTTATAATTTTTTTAAAATTTTTTTTTTGTAAAAAATTAAAAATTTAGATTTAACTATAGATTTAAAACAATAACAATTTACTAACATTTTCAATCTAAATATGCTTTTTTTATTTTAATTAAAATTAATATTCTTAAATTAAATAAAAACTAATTAATTCCAAATTTAAACCATAAATATAAGGAATAAAAACTTCTATATAATCTCAAAAAATCAACAATTGAGATTAATAATCAAATAATAAAATTAAATGTATTGTCTAATTAAAAAAGGGAAAAAAGCAATAAGATTGTATCTATATATCAATATATCTAAATATATATATATATATATATATTTGTATATATCCATATATATATATATATATATATATATATATATATATCTACCTAACTATATATCTATATATCTAAATATATATATAATGATCTCAAAAGCCAATCATGAGCCAAAACTTCAGTAATCTTTACTCATATATGTCAACAAAAATCAAAAGCATGATTAGCTTACCAATAAATTAGGCAATGGTATCTACACCTTTGAAAGCATGATTTATCCAACAAAATGGATGCATGTGGAATAGACAAAATAGTTCTTATATTTATGAAGGATTATGAGAACATATAGGCCAACAGAAGTATGATATGACATTATGTATAGATCCTCAAATTGTCAATGTATAAAAGGACTTGTTAGAGTGACACAATTTTGATGTAAATACCGTACTATGTCATGTTTCAAGGTCATCTTACAGCAGAAAAGGAACTCCAGTGAGCTTAGTTTTCCTCCAAATTGTGTCAAGACAAAAGGAATTTGGCTCAACAGTCCATTCCCAGGCGTATCCACATACAGACAAATCCTAACATTAATTGTTACCTAACTCTTATGTATCAGCCAAAAACCAACGTAGCAGCACTCCAAGGTGCACCATTGTAGGTATGAGCTTGAAAAGCAATGGAGTGGTCACCTGCACAAATTCTTTGGTCTTAAAAAGAAAGAATGATAGCATAGCAAACAAAAAGAAGCATCTTGCAGAATTATCAAGATCTTCAATTTGCAAAAGAATTATGAAAAGTAGCAAAAAGAATACCATGTAGATGTTTTCAGTGGCATTTAAAAGAAATAATAGCATTTAATCAAAGAGATGATCAAATCAAGAAAGCTTGATTAGGAAAATACAGTTAAAACTTTATTTCAGCTACTTCAACTCTGAAAAGATATATTAATAGTATTAGAACAATTTTATATAGTTTGTCACTCATCCAATTTATCATAACCATATGTTGAGTATGAGCAAGAACGAGACATACCAGACTAAGAGTTGTTTCCCCAAGAAGTAAAAGATACAGTTTACCCTGGAAAAAGAAAGTTCACTCCATCATATAACTGATAACAATCAAAGAACATGTCTAATGTTGGAATATAGGTACCTCAACAAGATGAAGATTTGAAGCACGACTAAGCAGTACAAAAGCAAATTATCCTATTTGAGCTAATAACATCCCAACCTGATGATAAAACAAGCACCGTAAGATATGTGAAAAGGATGAAAAAAAAGCATCTCAGAAGGGAAGGTTTATTTATTATCTTACTAGAAGTGAAGTCTTGTTGTTCTAGCGAAATCCTTTTGATGACGGTTGAAATAACAATAGTTTTCAGAATTACAACTAGTATAACTGATGCTAGTAAGATATCGATATGGTTCCAAAGGAAATGAGCATGTATCAGCATCCCAATACTAGAAAGGAAAAGTGCTGCAAAGAAGTTCCTTATGGGTTCAACCTGTATGAAACCATAAAAAGATCAAATGTATGTAAAATGTAGTTTCACTGAAACTGGTAGTGTTTTTCTTCACTAAAAAAGCAGGCAATGGCAAAAATTCTAAATGGGTGAAATTTAAAATTTTTGCTTTCTGTTCCATCACTTTCCAATTGAGAGTAACTTGATCCTAGTGATATTTTAAACCTTTTCTTTTATATAGATAGACCTGAACCTACCTTACTGCCATTAATTCTAACCATTTGACTTAAAAGATAACATAAGAATTCACCCAGATGTCAAAAGGTTAAAAACTAAAAAGAAGAACTGCAAATATGGCCCTTCCCTTTTCCCAGGGTCATTAGATTACAGCACTCATAAATAGCATAAGTTTCTATTAGAAAAGAATGTCAAGCAGTGGAATACACCTGAAGGATATTTTTAAATGAACTAACATATGTAAGGCAAATATAGGACGCACCAACTAAGCCAAATAGAAAAAATACAAACCCAGGCTACGAGAAGGCAAAATGCAACTTATGCCAACTGATACAATTTGTTGGTCTGTAAAATAATATCCCCAAATTAAAATAAATGAATCAGTAGCCTGAATGAAATAGAGAAATAGCTTCCATGCTATTAACAGGTACCATGAAGTACAAACTAATTCAATATTCCCCCAACCAAAACCTCCAAAAAAAAGATGTAAATGCAGTCCAGAAATAACACATTATCACAAGTAACACATAAAAGTACTTTCACCCACTAATTCAACATGGCATATCCAAGTGCAATTCTAATTTACAATTAAAAGACAGAACCTGTTCTGCCAGATATATCCTTAATCAGAAAACAAAAGGGAATCAGTTGTCATTTTGAAAGAAAGAAAAGGTTGCATACAATACATGAGACACAGCATCACACCCCATAAGTATCAATATCTTTAAAAGAAGCTTCTTCCTGTTCAGAGATTCTGAAGCCAAAGACAGGACATTAAGTAATAACTACTTTTTTCTCTGGATAAGTCAAGCAAAGAAAAACATATTTACAAAACATAAAGTAACAGAAAGTAGCAATTTATTTTAAAGGACACCAATGAAAAGAACTCCATTCAATATCTCCTCTCCTTCCCCCAACACTTGTTGCTTTGCTGCTAAAATAACAGAGCTAACAAAGAATCAATCAAATAATTTTCTACTAAATAATAAATTTAAATATGAAGTGACTAACATAAACAATAAGTCTTAAAAGATCTCCGACAAAAGGTTCTCTCCATATGGTTCCTAGAATTCTAGAGATATTAAAAGATCTTTAACTCAAAGAGAATCATTTGAAAATAACTACCAGGACAATACCTTGGAACACAATATCATTATGATATCATATATATTTTTCATGTAATAAAATCAAGTCAAGTGGCAACATAATAAACTTTCCTGTTTTTTTTAGTAATGGAAACAATCTTTTGGAAAATAAATTTTTTTAGCAGTCAATTGAACAAAATCCCTTCCTTCCCCTCCCCACTCAAAAGCCCAAAATGTCGTGCAATAAAGCTAAAATGCTTAATTCATAATTGCATCAACAAACAACCTCTTCAAAGATCAAAGTGGGGAATTCAATCTATGATGTAAGCTACCAACTTAAACAGGCTCTGCATGGACAAGCAAATATCTAAGTTTTGCTAAGTATGCACCTGTATTATTAGTTCCCTGAAATCTGAGTTTCCAAGGAAACAAAATTATCAATTTCATATGTTTCAAATGGAATATATTGCTACATAAGGTGGATATATTTAATATATATATATATATATTTGAAATAACAATATTTATGCAAATTAGGCTTATTTCAGCAAACTCTCTCCCTCAACTTTATGAATTTAGGTTTAACTACTCTCCCTTAGCAAACACTCATTTCTACATTCTCTACTAAAGACACCACGAATAATTAAAAGAAATGCACCCTAAGAAGAAATTCTTCCTTAACACCCTAAGAAGAAATTCTTCAAAACTGTTAGAACCTGTCAAATTAGAAAAAAAAAATAAGTTTTAAAGTTTCTGCTTTGGTGCTATAAGAAAGATTAGATCCTAAAATCTTATGAAAAACAAATTGACTAACTATCTAAACTAGATATTCAAGAATCAAGATATAAACAGAAAATGATTATACATTGAACTTTAAGAAGCAAAGAGTCAAGAAATAGAAAAAGAAAATAAACTTAGGTGCAGATCCAACTGGGTGCCTAAACAACTAGGTGTTCAGTTATCTGACGACCATCCATTTAAGTTCAAAAAAGAAAGGGAAAAGAGAAAGAAATAGAATGCTTAGATGTTAACAAAGAATGAAAACGCTCAATTACTTAGAATCACTAGTTAAATTTCAATCTTCTCAACATAGAGAAATCAATTATCAAAAATAAATAAATAAAGAAAAATCAAGAGCAAAATAAAGAAAAATGCTAGACCTCAGTAAAGGAGACATGCAATCGAAATTCTGTCTAATGCTTCAAATTTTCAATCTTGTTCAATAAAGAATTCATAACTTGGGGTATCAGTCTTGTTTGGCAACCATCTCTGAAACTTGTGCCCATCGTATACGACAGCGACAACGACTACCACCCCCATGGCCAACACCACGACTACCACCCCCACGGCCACCTCTACGACCAACATTTGAGTACTGCTAACCTCTACCTCTACTAGCAGATCCACGGCGTCCTCTTCCTGACATTTTTGAACAAAAATAAAAAACCTCAGTATACTCTGTTCTCTCTAAGCTGTGGGGAAAATGATTCCGCTAAAAGCAAAAAGGGCAGATCCAAATCAAAGCTTGGAAATCAACCTGACAAAAAGGGATTCGGAGGAGGCAGAGGGCGGAGGTGCCTGATATGAGAGAGAGAGGAGTCGGGTATGTGTTTGGTAGTGTGAGTGTGTTGAAGGTGTGTTCAAAAGGAGAGTAAACGAGAATCACATAAGGGGGAAATGTGAAAACTTTTCACACCAAAAAGTGGCGCGACCCGACCCAACTCGGACCCAAACATTTGATTCGGGTCTGGCATATTTTGAAAAAAAAATTAGCAGCTGGGCCAAAAATGGCGGCCCGACCACCGTTTCTGGTTGGGCCGGGCCGTCATTTTTGACCCAATATTTTTTAAAAAGAGGATTTTGGGCTGCCCGCCATTTTTTTTGGGCCTAAAACGGCGGCCCGACCGCTGTTTCTGGTTGGGTTGAGCCGTCATTTTTTATTCCAATAATAAAAAAAAATAAAAATATTATTTAGGGTTTAGGGTTAGAGTATATTTTACTATATAAATTATTTTTAAACACTTAACTAATGTAATAATCATTATATATCTAATTTGATAGTAATAATCGAAAAAATTTAAACATTTCATATACAAATGTATAACATTTCATAAGTGTAAGTTACGATGTATATATCTATATGTATTATATAAGGAACATTTTATTATATATATTAAATAATTAATCCGACCGTTGGATATAACCATATATATAAATTATTCATATTGACAAAATTTTATTTCAATCGGATATTATTTCACGTGTCATCCATTTGTATTTTTATATTTAATACTGAAATTTACACATTTTTTTATTTTACAAAAATTAAAATTGTAATCGAACCATTAGATTTGTTAAACATATAAGAAAAACTAAACCTACAAAATTTGAAACCAATATGATACTATTTCATGTGTTATTCATCTACTTTTGTAATTTTCATATTGATATATATGCATTTTTTTATTTTATAAAAATAAAACATTTAATCCAGCCGTTAGATTTATTAGAAATATATTAAAAATAAAATCTACAAAATTTGAATCCAATCTGATTCTATTTCATGTGTCATCCATCTAATTTTGTAATTTTAATATTGAAATATATGAATTTTTTTTTTATAAAATTCAAACATTTAATCCAACCGTTAGATTTATTATAAATATATTAAAAATAAAATATACAAAATTTGAAGCCAATCCAATGCTATTTCATGTGTCATCCATCTACTTTCGTAATTTTAATATCGAAATATACACATTCTTTTATTTTATAAATATCAAACATATAATCCAACCGTTAGATTTATTACAAATATATTACAAATAAAATATACAAAATTTGAAGCCAATCCGATATTATATGAATATTGATCGAAGTTATAAATTCATATTTTGAACAAAAACCACGCTTTGTAAACGCCGTATTTGCTCAAATGATGCGTCGTATTTGTCTAACCTAATACGACACTTATAAAACTGTTGTATTTGGTCACCACGACCGTCGTATTTGCCAAACCAAAAATGACGGTGCACAAAACCGCCGTTTTTAATTGGCACATTTTCGAAAAAATTATCAAAAACGACGGTTGGGGGAAAACCGTCGTATTTGGTTCATTAAATACGACGGTAGGGAGGTCGCCGTATCTGGTGACAAAAAACGATGGTTTACAACCACCGTATTTGGTAGGCGTCGAATCTGCCAACTTTTTTTGTAGTGGAAGAATGATTTCAAGGACATGGAATGCAATGAACCTCAAAAAATTCTATCCTTGAATGATAATTTATTTCTTTTCATTTGTCAATGTTCGTAAAGGGAAGATCATGATCGACAATGTACCCTCCTATAGTAGTTTTGATCTTTAAATTAATCTTATAACCTTACTTGCAAAAAGGATGCAAAAATAAATTTTCCATTTTTTCTCAAAATTATGATGATTATTTCAATTACACGTGAGAAAATCAAGCCCAAAATTAATTGAAGCAATAAATAGATCAGATAAAATACTATGTTATTATGATATTCTGAACATATCCAAATCCAAGATAAATTAACGGCGATCAACTACACAAAGCCCGGACAGACAAACATTAAGAGGATATATTTACTTAAAGCTCAAAACAACTAAATTTAATAAGGAAAAAATGCCAAGGTAATCCTAAAAGCTTAAAAAATCTAATTTAAATAAGGCAAAATGCTTGATCGTTCATAAAAGCTTAAAAAAGCTAAGTTACAAAAGGCAAAAGCATGATTGAATGAGTCATCATCTCTTCCACCATCAGCATGTAGGAGTTATCAACCCTTCCACAATCGACACGAAAGACCATCAACTCTTCCACTAAAACATGAAAGAGCCATCAAAATTGTCAACTTCAATAACTTGAAGGAGTTCTCAATCAATATTTGGGCAACTGCTATTCAAAATTTATACTTATCGGAGAAGAATTGACCATTTGATCGTCTAAAATCAACAGACTGTGATATTGAAAATCTAAAACTTCTACACAGCTTCATTTGCAAAATTAATATCTAAAATTCCAACCATTGAAAATTGACCCTTATTGTTCAGATTGAAGAACAATAACACTTTTACCTTCTGTCAAAAATTCAGCCTAATCGGAGATGCATTTACGACCAAATCGTTTGAAAGAAACAAACTGTAGGAAAATAAATGCTTTTGCACATCTTATGTTGCGGAAATAATATCTTCAAATCTAACAATTAAAAATTGATCTTCACTATTCTGATTGAAGAGCAATGACTCTCATACCTGTTGTCAAAAATTCAGCCCTACTAGTGAAGGAATGAAAATCCAATTTTTTGAAAGAAGTAGACTTCCAAAAAATAAAAACTTCTACAAAGCTTTTGTTGCAGAAATAATATCTCCAAACTCGACCACTGAAAACTGATCTCCATTGTTCATATTGAACAATAGTACATCCTATAAGTGCTATCCAAAATTCATAATGATCGAAGATTCATTGACAATCCAATCGTTTGAAAGAATCACTATTGAAAAAATAAAATACTTCTGGACACTTATGTTTTAGAAATACTATCTTCAAATTCGATCGTTGAAAATGGATCTTGACCATTCAAATCGAAGAAAAATGTGTTTGTTACTTGGCGCCAAAATTTCAGCCTGATTAGAGAATAATTGACTACTCGATTGATTGACAAACTAAAAATAGAATATTTCTGCATTTTTTTTTTTGGCAACTTTGCCAATGTCAATTTGAAGCAATCTTTGCCAACATTGATGACTTGAAAAAATGATCAAATTTGTCAATAATTAATTTTACCAATGCAAACTTGAAGTGATCATCAACTTTGTCAATCATCAAGTTGGACAAGTCAATATCTTTTGTCATTTTCCAATGGACGAATTGACAATAACTTTGGCGGCATTAATTCGAAGGAATCAACAAACATCTTTTACAACTCCAACTTATAAAGTCAATGTTTTTGGAAATTTTGACACAAATGAATTGCCAATAATATTGGAAGCATTAATTTGAAGGAATCAACCAACATCTTTTACAACTTTAACTTATAAAATTCAATGTTTCCAACGACTTTCACATGGATGAATTGACAACTACTTTGCCAACATCAATTTGAAGAAGTCAATCAACAGTTTTTTCAACTTCAATTCAGTAATGTCCACATTCTAATGACTTCTAGATAGGTGAACTTAGAACTTTGTAGAGAGATTAACTTCATGCCTTTTGTTCTTTATTTTTAATCAATCATTGCAAATGTATAAAGTCAAACGTAGTTTAGATTTGTAATTTTAGCTCATGCATCAAAGGAGCAACATTCATATCATCATGATGTAAACAGTTTATACTCGTATCAAAGAGTCTTCATATGAACTTATGGATAGTTTATGCTCGTGCCAAGGAGCCTTGATATCATCATGCATATAGTTTACTCTTGTGTCAAGGAGTCTTCATCATCACGCAGACAGTTTATGCTCGTGTCAAGAAGCATCTATCTTCAACATGCAAACATTTTATGCTCTTGTCAAGGAGCTTCTATCTTCAACATGCAGACAGTTTTACTTGTATCAAGGAGCCTTCTTACCATCATGGAGACAGTTTATGCTCGTGCCAAGGAGAATATACTTTCAACATGTAGACAATTTATTCTCGTATCAAGGAGCCTTCATTCAAAATGTAGAAACTTTAAATTTATTTCTTCTTTTTCTTTTTACTAATCAATGAGTACTTCATAGAAATATTTTATTCGGATAGTGTATACTCTTATGAAGAAGTAACATGCAGTTTAATTAGCCTTGTGCGTCATGTAGGATCTTGATAGTTTGAACTTAGGCATCGTCAGTGTTTGAAACTGACTCGTTGTCTTTAGATTTTGAGATAATATTGCTCCCATATTGATTTTTTTTTTTTTTGTTCAACATGAATTTTAAGTGTTTCATTGGAAATAATACTTAGCTCCATATCTCTTCATCGCGTAGCCAATTCTTCAAACATTTTTCGTTGAATACCTTTCAAAAATATATTAAAGATTCCAATGCATTCCATGGATACACATCTCGATCGCATATTTCTCACATAATCGATCATTACAATTTAGATTCAAGCTCCTTCATTGATTGATTTAATCAGCAACTTGTTCATCCTCCCACTGCTTTGTAGGACTTAACTCGAGCATAATTGTTGTTCATTGAGTTGTAGAAACGATTCACAAATTCAACTTCAAGTTAGTTCCAATTGTCGATTGATTTGGATAGCAAATCAGTGTACCAATCGAATGCACTTCATTTGAGAGAGCAAATGAATTGTTTGACTAATAGATCTCCATTTGTACCAGCATTATTGCATGTTTCAACGAAATGAGCAATGTGTTGCTTGGCATTTCCTTTGCCTCTAAAGTTGCACATCAAACTTTCAATTCTTCTCGATTATGACTTTGAATATGCAAAGAAGGATTTTGCATTTCCTACACACTTATCATTTAACATACCTTTGATAAAGTTCTTCAATTCACTTGTCTAAATGAATCCATTAGTAGAAACAAGAATTTTTCATTCTTCTTGGATTGTCTTGGATCCATCAACCATTTGAGATTGATTTTTGAAAATCTTGACTGCCTAGAATCATCAGACTCTTCTCTTTTCTTGAAGGCAACATCTTTTCGTACTTCTTTAGCACATCTTTTTTGCAGTTTGATTGTATTCATCCCTACTACTCATCAACTGAGTAATCTGAGATCTTATTGTGCAGATTGTTTTAAAATATCTTCCACGAGCTTTGGTCAAATTTGCAAATCGTTCTTCAATTATTATAGCGTTTACAATCTTAATGGTCATTATTGATGAATTTGCAGCAAAATCTTCATGATCACCAACAATTGGCATCAAATTCTGTTGAACAGCATATGCAAACTCTAAAACAATATCAACACCTTTTGATTTTGCAGGATCATATCCACTATCTAATAATGACAACATGCCTTTTTTACTCGAGTGGTGAGCGTAGCATATGCTTCAAGTATGAAGACACCAGTGTTTTCATCAGCTATGGATTCCTTCGAAGCAATCTGCTATCATTCTTCGATTCCATTATGCAAGGTCATGAGTTCAACACTCATTGTTACCTCTATGTAATAGCTAGGGCCTTTCTCTGAGTAAGAGTTAAACTCTGCAAGCACAATCCTAGCTAAATCCACATTAGTCAAAAACAGTAGCTTCAGATATGAATGGTCTAACCTAAAATAGAAATCAATTTAAATACTAATTGAAGTAATTATATTAACTGAAATAATCATATTTAAGCTAAAATAATTAAAAATAATAGTAAATAAATATTTTAATACAAATAATTAATTATGTGTAAGTTTAATTAATATAAATAAAGATAGAAAAACAAAATTTAAAAGAGAGAATTTTGAAAATTGAACACTAAAATTTAATTAAAAAAATAAAGGACCTAAATGCTAATTAATAATAATTTGGCAAGTAAACTTGACATTTAACTAATTTTTGTCATGATAGTCACTTTTAACCTTTAAAAATTGATTCTTGACATTTACTTTTTTTAAATCCATGTTAAAAACTACCCATTTTACCTTTCGTAAAAATTTTAATAATGTGTGACTAAATTCAATTCAAATAATCATATTTAAGATATGATAATTAAAAATAATAGTAATTAAATATTTTGATACAAATAATTAATTATGTATATGTTAATTAATATAAATAAATATCAAAAAAATAAAATTTTAAAGAAATAATTTTAACATTGAATACTAAAATTTATATTAGAATAAAAAAAAACTTATAAAGCAAATTAATAATAATTTTACAATTAAATGTTATATTTAATTAATTTTGATCATAATATTTACTTTTTACTTTAAAATTTCATTCTTGGTATTAATTTTTTTATTTAAATTTGTGATTAAAAAAAAATCTATTTGATACATTGTCAAAATAATAATAACGTAAATAGTTTAATAACTGAATTTAATATATTTTTAATATTTAAAAATGACAATTTAACTATAATTAAAGTATAAAGTCTCGGTTGAAGTTTCAATTCAAGTCTTAACCCTTTTAAGAGGATAAACGGCCGAGAGAGAAGGAAAGGAGGCAAGGGCACGTGTCCCGGTCTAGTAAAAAGGTGAGGCGTGTGGTAGTGCTATTCATGATTCAATGCAAAGAATACGTGGGTGCTGACTTCTCGATCACCAAACTACGCACGTGTCACGGTCTTCGTGAAACATAACCCTAAATTATGAATTTTGTATTATTTATATAAAAAGGTACGTACTTACAAATGCCCCTTGACTAAAAATTTGCATATGGGGAATTGATAACCTTAAAGAATGTTTTAATATCTATGACCAAGAGACGATTCTTCAAAATCCTTGCAACCCTATTGGTGGAATTTATTCTATTTTTGGCCCCCTTTTTCATAGGTCTATATACTCAACATGACCTCAAATTTAAGAAAAGGTACAAAAATAGTTTCATTGCAGCTTGGGACTGTGAGTTAATATTAATAAAAAGTCTCATCCTTAAGATGTTACTCTACTTTCTATTAATAATAAGTCGCATTGTCACAATACTACTTTAGTGAACAATCTCTTCGTCTACCCTTTACCTAAAAAAATTTAAAGTAAACTTAATAACTTTAATAATAAATTAAAACTAAATCCTAAAGTCTAACAGTAAATTAGAAACTATAAACTATAAACCCTAAACCGTAATATTGAAAGAAAACCTTAAATTGTAAACCCCAATAGTAAACTAAAAAGCCCTACACTACTGGAAATAGCATCAAAAACGGCGGCCAGGGGGCCGTCGTTTTTGCTTAATACGACAGTGGAACGGCGATTTTGCGGCGTTTAAAATCGCATTGTTTCTGATAAACGGCGGCTACAAAATCGTCGTTTTTGATCAAATACAACACTTGAAAACAACAGTTGGCCAAAATGTCGTAAAAAATGAATTTTTTAAGAAAAAAAATTAAAAATATGGCAAATACGGCGGCTATGCAGCAGCCGTTTCTGATACCCAGATATGGTGGCTTCAAATTGTCGTATTTGAATCCAAATAGAGTTTTTTTTTTAAAAAAAAAAAATTAAAATTCGGAGGCAGATGCAGCGGCTAGGGGCCGCCGTTTTTGGGTACCAGAAACGACAACCAAGTGAGCCGTCGTTTCTGATTTTTATTTTTTAAAATTTTTTTAAATAAAATTAAAAAAATTAAATTAGCAGAAACGGCGGTTGGAGCCACCATTTCTGATATTATTATTATTTTTTATATTTTTTAAAAATTTTATTTTCAATTAATTTTTTTTTTAAAAAAAAATAATTGGCAGAAACGATGGCTGATGTTATTACTTTTTTAATTTTTTTATATACTTTTTATAAAAAAAATTAAAAATTTTAATTAGAAATTTAGATTTAATTACAAGTTAAAAACAACAATTGACCATCATTTTTATTCTAAATATGCATTTTTTTAA
>JAXGGT010000131.1:8176882-8202675 GCA_035583425.1 Marsdenia floribunda | reverse complement strand
GTTATGGGACTTAGCAGGTCAAAAAAATAGATTGTAGACCTATGTTAATTATTGAAAATAGATAAGGGACTAAACCGACCAATTTTCTTTTTTTTTTTTTTTGTGTGTGTGTGTGTGTGTGTGGGGGGGGGGGTCCCATTTCTTCATTTCTTTCTTCGTGCATGCGAGCCAACGTCGACTATGAATTAAACTCTTTTGAATACGCGGTGTGTATATTTCCATGCAAATTCCTATTTCTTTTGATTCTTATTACACCGCGTGAGAGATTGTTGAACAAATAAAAAAAAGTAAATTTCACCTACTTGCGTGTTTTTAATTATTTTCGGTATATATATATATATTTTACTTTTCTTTCCCCTCGCTTCTTTATTGAATTTTGGAATTCCTCAGTCCAAGGAGCTCGATCGAAGAACTTCTTCCATGGACGATACGAAAGAAGTTAGAAACCAGGTCACTGGAAATGGTAATATCTGATCTGACACGAAATTAACGAATGAAGATTGAAGATAAACGAATTTGTATTAAAATGGATGAATCCATTTAATAATAATAATGTTGGAATTATAAACGAGTTAAAATTGATCGTAGTATAAATAATAATTTTTTTTTTTTTACTTTTTTAATTATATATTTTAATTTATTATTAAATAATTTATTAATTTTTATTAAATAATATTAATATGTAAGTTAAATAGATAAATAATGATTAACATGTTAGTATTAGGTAATTGTGTTAGTGGATTAGCCTGGTTTAAATTATATGCGTGTGGTTGGTGATTAATTTTTTTGTCGAATTTAGATTTAATTTTTTTGTATTGAGTTCGAATTAACAGATTAAGTATAATTATCTTAACTCCGACTATCAAAAAAAAGTATAATTATTTTAAGTGAATTATTTGATATTATTACACGAAACAAACACGATTAACACCCCTAATTATAAGATAATTCATAAATCTTATAAGTCTATATTTAAAAATTAAGGTTTGAATATAAACAAGACTAAATTAGTGACTTAAAAAATAAGTTAGTAATTAATTACCACAAGTGGGTTGTTGTTATTAATAAAATTATTATTATTTGAATTTTATTCCGTTTTGACCTAATTAATTATGATCTAACTAGCTATATATTCTAATTTAAATAATGCATCTTGTCTGTATTATATGAATAAGATCATCACCCAATCAGTTAAGTAAATCACATTGACCTGAATCATATGTAAATTATTGTATTTCTTTCTCTTTTTTTTTCAAATTTTTTTTTTGGTTAATTATTCCATACTGGAAACAATCACACACACAGACTCTTGATCACCCAATCTACGTATTGGTAGTACTTGTTCGACTATCTAATATTCAAAATTATTATTCTAACTAATTCTGATTCAGATTATATCTTCATATTTTAATATATATATATATATATATATATATATATATATTTTAAACCACCGACTATCGAAATTACTATTTCAACTAATTCAAATCTGATTTCAATTGCCTCCGCAAATATCTAATTTTTACTCGTGTGGAAAGGTCTCAAACTGGCTCAGAAGTGATTGAACTTGAATGGTACCCTATATATGCTCATGGTATGCATGGAAGCATATAACAAGAGGAATACTATTTTGTCTATATGTATATATATATATATATATGTATATGGTTAAGGATATACAATAATTAAACTTTTTCTTCATCTAAAACACTATGAAGAGAGAGAGAGGGAGATTTCTATTTAAGTAAACTTTGGTTGGGAAATATCCAATGAAGAAAAAGTTATTTATAGAATAACATTTTCTTTCTTGTTTGGTAGTTACAGCTATTAGTTTAGTGCCTCATTAACCACATATCCACAATTATATAAGCAACTCACTTATTTATGACAAAGTGCCATTCTCTCTCTCTCTCTCTCTCTCTCTCTCTCTCTTCTATGTGTGAGTTTGTAGACTTTAATTAGAATATGGGAATTAGGAAATGCTCACATTGTGGGAAGGTAGGCCATAATTCAAGGACTTGCCCATTAACTGATCATCATCACAGTAGTTATAATAATATTAATAATAATGGTGGCTGCAGATTAATGAAGCTTTTCGGGGTGCAGCTTCACCTATCTTCTTCTTCTTCTCCATCTCCATCTTTTGGTATCAAGAAAAGCTTTAGTGTGGATTGTCTGTCATCATCATCATCATCATCGATTCCTTCTTCTTCTCATATATTTGCAGATGAAAATTCTGATCATAACTATAAACTCTCCAGCTCCAGTACTACTACTACTACGGGCTATCTCTCTGATGGCTTTATTGGTAGTAGATCTCCCGACAGAAAGAAGGGTAAGTACGTGTGTATATATATATATATATATTTCTGGCCGGTTTCTTCTTGTTTATATATATATATGAAGCTGCAGGAAGTCCATGGACAGAGGAGGAACATAGGATCTTTCTGGTTGGACTGGAAAAACTTGGAAAAGGAGACTGGAGAGGAATTTCCAGGAACTTCGTCACCACAAGGACTCCGACACAGGTAGCCAGTCATGCCCAGAAGTATTTCCTCCGACGACACAACCTTAACACAAACATCAAACGCCGCCGCCCTAGCCTGTTTGACATGGTACGTACACTTTCTCTCTCTAGATTCAACAACGGTCAGGATTTCTTGTTACCCCATCTTCTACACACCAATACAAATATAATTAAATATCATAATTATATTATTAATTATTTAGTATTATTTTTTTTTAAAGAAAAAAAAAAAGATAAGTTAAATATTAATAGAATAATAACACTTATACACAAAATTAATTGATTAATTTAATTATGAATTATTAGCAGTTTTAGTTCCTAAACTATTTTAAAAAAATAAAAATAAAAAGGAAAATTTATTGAGGAAAATATACATATAAAGGATTAAATCAATTAGTTTTTCCTCAAAAAAATAACAAGAGATTCCTAACCTTCAAAACCTTTAAAGGGAATTTTTTTTTTTTTTTCCTAATATATATATATATATATATATATATATATATATATGTTCTATGATATCAGGACAAGCAAGAAGTTTGCAAGAACAAAATTTCCATTAGAAATGAATCTTATTCGACAACTTCAAGTGGATTGCTAGGAAGAACAGGAAAAAATGGTTCATCACCGGAGCAAGAAGATTCAACTTCCATGACTGAAATTTCTGATGACCTCAAAAGTTCTCAACCTAATCTAGACCTCACACTTGCTGCTCCGCAAACGATTCATCTAAGCAAACCTTCGTCTCCTGCAGCTAATTCTTTGCTCACTGCAGGAACTATTGCAGTGATATAAATTAAGTATATATATATATATATATATTATATACTTTTCAACAAGAATCATATATATTTATATAATAGATATACCTCTGATCATAAAATGTATAATTAATCTCATTGCATATATATATATATATAATGTCCCAGGAAAACTTTTTAAGGGGTTTCAATTTTTTTTTTTTTTTCAAATACACTTTAGATTGATTTGATAACTTATAGATACTTAATTTTAACAAGTCATATTGAAATATATATATATATATATATATATTTTCTTCCAATGATAATTATATGAACATGTAGTAGTCTTTATTATGAAACTAATTTTTTTATTGTACAACTTCTTATATAGTATATATATGTACACCATGTGGGTTGAATAGAAATGCACAAATTGAAAAAGGAGATAAGTAAATATTGTTAATTATCCATATTTTTTTTTTTTTTTTCATTTACAAAATTAAACTAGAAAATCTAAAACCTTAAATTAATCACAAAAATATATTTACATAAACGCGATAATGCAACATGTTGTTAATTAACCATTTATAGTTTGAGATTATCTGATCATGAATTATCAGAGCACTTTATCTCTTAAATGGTATATAAAGTTAAAAATAACCATTTCTTGTTTAGAAATATTAGATAAAAAAGACTAAAATAATTTCTATGAAAAAAGTCAATAATATAGTCATTATTAATGATACATAATAAATTTTATTCTCAAAATAGTTATGTATCGACAATTCCTTTGTTTGAAATTAGAATAAATACGTTGTGTGTTTGAATTGAATTTTTTTTTTAGTTTAGTCAATTTTTTTCAAATTTAATTGAGTATATTGTAAAAAACAATGAGTAAAATAAAAATAAGTAAAAAAATTATCTAATAAATAAAAAATAAAAATATTATATTTTATTAAATTTAATGATGATATTATTATTAAAGTGATATACTTATTGAATATTTAGTTTTATAAATGTTTCAATATCTAATATTTTATTAATTAATTTTTTTATCAAATGAACAGACAATAAACAATATCATATTAAGTAGTATCTAAACAAGTACACTTTTTTTTTTTTTTTTTTGAGTTTAAGTAAAAAATTAAAATTAAAAAAAAAAACTCCAATCCAACCACACCCTTAATGTTCAAGATATTCCACATTGACATATATACATATATATATATTGGTTTGACTTTGTAACTACTAATACAATCATACGTGTCTTTCAATATATATATATATATTCTTAAAAGATATCCACTGAATTTCGCGTTTTTCGGAACTTATAATTACGAGGTTTTTTTTTTTTTTTTTTTTTTTTTGGGGGATTATTAGTCAGTTTGATGCATAACACATCAACCAAATTTAATGGAGAGATGCTTGAGAAAGGATCCAGGTAAATTCTACTCGCAGCTTAAAGAAACCATTCATCAACCTGAACTTTTTTATGGCTCAATAAACTAAAACCAAAAAAACAAGCATAGGTTTAAATTTCTTATTTACTATGCAAGATAAATTACAAGACGTGTATACATACAGCACATTCATATTCTCACCTTACCTACATTGCAAGATATTGAATAGAATATTTTAACATTTCAACCCAAAAAAGAAACAAAATAAAATAAAGTAACCGAAACATTTGAAATAAGAGATGAAAGCCACAAGCTTAACCCAGAAAATTTTTTTAAGATGAATCAATGGAACTGGTGCGTACACACCAATCAACATTTGCTAGATAATGTAATCATACTCCAACTATTTGCTGAAATTTAGTCCAAAAATAAAACTGAAACCAAAGGAAAAACAAAAATAGCCCTGCAACTTTTCATGTATGTATGTATGAGAATTTATAGACGAGGCAAACCCCCAACAATACTCCTTTTCTAGTAGACCAGTAGAACAAAAATGGAATACAGAACTCACCTGAAATGATCATTGGGAAATTACTAGTATCAACTGAGTCGATCTCAGAAAATAAAATTCAACAAATAAAGGAAAAAGAATCAACACTTTCATACATTTTCTTTTTCTGTACCACTTTAATGCATTACTACTTTATACAGTTAACTTCAAAAAAGAGGGGGGAAAAGCGGAAAGAAAAAAGGCAGATTGATACATTCTGTATCTACAAACTGAAATACAAATTGGACCGGACTGAGTGAAAACGTAATGTCAATCTTGATTAAGATCACATCACATAAACTAAACTATTTAACATTTGATAGGGGGAAAAAATTTACCTTCATTGTTATGCTTCAATCAGTCAGTTAATAGCAGAGCTCAATTACCTCCAAGAGCTTGGTCAATGATTTGAACAAGGGACTCCATCCATTTTGTTGCAGCAAGTATCTGGTGCTTCTTTGCTTTGTTCCTCTAGATTTGGGAGAAAGCTATAAATAGATGACACGGTTGCAGCCATTCACACAAGAATGCGGGAGAAACAAACTGACCCCATCGGATATCTTTCCAGCGTATCAGACAATTTCACTTTTAAAAAAAAAAAAAAAAAAATCTTCTCCTAGTAAAACTCTAGATGGAGCTCTTCCCTGCAAATTCATCCCTCATGAATCAACAGATCCTTTGAAATCAAGGCAATTCTTTGCTTAGCACTGTCCGATCGAAGGCTATCTCCTTTAAATCCCAACTGGAAGTATAAAAAATTCCAGAATTTTTCTAGTAATTAGTCAAGACAAAAGGAAAGTGGTTCAACAATCCATTCCTAGGAGTATCCACATAACAGACAAATCCTAACATTAATTATTACCTCACTCTGAGTATCAGGAGAAAACCAACGTAGCAGCACTCCAAGGTGCACCACTGCAGGTATAAGCTTGAAAAGCAATGGAGTGGTCACCTGCACAAATTCTTTGGTCTTAAAAAGAAAGAATGATAGCATAGCAAACAAAAAGAAGCATCTTGCAGAATTATCACGATCTTCAATTTGCAGAGAATTTTGTGTATATCAATAACAGATGCAGTCATTTCAGTTGACAGTACTAGAGTTCAATTTCTACTTATTTAATTCTCCAGCTCCAGAGCAAAATAAGAACATTTACCCACTTGTAATATAAGCATCTCACATTATACAAAAGAATTAGCATTTCTTCACCTTTGGAAAGTGAAAGGTCAAACCTAAGATAGTCTTGGACATGGGAAATCACGCATTCAAATTATGAAAGGAATATTCATTTGCAAATCAAGAAATGTACTTGTATTCAACAGGCAGAGGAATGCTAGAACCAGAATAAATGTATCATTTTCAATTAAAAAACTAACCATTTCTAAGCAAATGAAAGGTAACTGCTGCTTTCCAGACAGACATAATTTTCAGCAATGAATCATAAGGCAAAATAAAGTCATTTGGTATGTTTTAGGCTGTTGGATTATTGAAAGTAAAGATGAAGAAAAGTAGTAAAAAGAATACCATGTAAACATAAAGATGTTTTCAGCGGCATTTAAAAGAAATAATAGCATTTAATCAGAGAGACGATCAAATCAGGAAAGGCTGATTAGTAAAATACAGTTAAAACTTTATTTCAGCTACTTCAACTCTGAAAAGATATATTAATAGTATTAGAACAATTTTATATAGTTTGTCACTCATCCAATTTATCATAACCATATGTTGAGTATGAGCAAGAACGAGACATACCAGACTAAGAGTTGTTTCCCCAAGAAGTAAAAGATACAGTTTACCCTGGAAAAAGAAAGTTCACTCCATCATATAACTGATAACAATCAAAGAACATGTCTAATGTTGGAATATAGGTACCTCAACAAGATGAAGATTTGAAGCACGACTAAGCAGTACAAAAGCAAATTCTCCTATTTGAGCTAATGACATCCCGACCTGATGATAAAACAAGGACCGTAAGATATGTGAAAAGGATGACAAATAAGCATCTCAGAAGGAAAGGTTTATTTATCATCTTACTAGAAGTGAAGTCTTGTTGTTGTAGCGAAATCCTTTCACAACGGTTGAAATAACAATAGTTTTCACAATTACAACTAGTATAACTGATGCTAGTAAGATATCGATATGGTTCCAAAGGAAATGAACATGTATCAGCATCCCGATACTAGAAAGGAAAAGTGCTGCAAAGAAGTTCCTTATGGGTTCAACCTGTATGAAACCATAAAAAGATCAAATGTATGTAAAATGTAGTTTCATCTCAAACTGGTAGTGCTGTTATTCACTAAAAAAGCAGGCAATGGCAAAAATTCTAAATGGGTGAAATTTAAAATTTTTTGCTTTCTGGTCCATCACTTTCCAATTGAGAGTAACTTGATCCTAGCGATATTCCAAACCTTTTCTCTTATATAGATAGACCTGAACCTACCTTATTGCCATTAATTCTAACCATTTGACTTAAAAAATAACATAAGAATTCACCCAGATGTCAAAAGGTTAAAAACTGAAAAGAAGAATTGCAATAAAAACTGCACTACTTGATTATTTAATTTTTTGACAAAACCAAAGTAAAATGTACACTATCATAACTTGTGCTCCTACCAAAAACTGTATAAGAACATGATGCATATTTGACAACAGAAGAATCGCCAAAAATCATTTTATATAGAAAGGATCCATATGTTTTGGACATGGGGTTTCCATTTTTCAAACAGATACTTTAAACAAGAATTATGACTAGGGAATTTCCATGCTCTTACTCCATAAGTTATTGCTCAAGAAAACATAGCCAACAGGAAGGCAAAGAACAACGAAGAAATGTTTTACTTGTTCAAGAGTATGTTGAGCAAGATCTGTTGTAGATATCATAACACCAGCTGCAAATGACCCCAACTCTAAACTTAGACCTAGCTTGTCACTGCACTGAAGGATAAACAGAAGTAGATTATGTTAGTGGTCTTTACAAGAAGTAACAAATACAAAAAGTAAGGCATCTCCATCACAGTTGACTTCATTCAGCAATTAAGCATGCACCATAATACATAGATATGCAAGAATTCATTGTAAGCAACTTTTCAGGGTAAAAAAAAAAAAAAAAAAGGATACAGGTGCTAAAATTAGAAACAAGAAGGGCATCTTCCCTTCATAAGCTTTCACCAAACACTTCTTCAGGTTCATAAAATGCAGTTGTACAACTAAAAAGAACCTCTAACCAACGAAATAAGTATGTTTCAAGACACCAACATCAAAGGATAATTGTAACATCAAAAGATGGCCCTTCCCCTTTCCCAGGGTCATTAGATTACAGCACTAAATAGCATAATTTTCTGTCAACCTGTGGAATACACCGGAAGGATATTTTTAAATGAACTAACATATGTAAGACAAATACAGTACATGATCGCCAACTAAGCCAAACAGAAAAAATACAAACCCAGGCTACGAGAAGGCAAAATGCAACTGATGCCAGCTGATACAATTCGTTGGTCTGTAAAAGAAAAAACCCTGGTCATAAATATTGTAAAAAATATGTAGAAATAATCATTCCCTTTGATGAATATGAACAAACATTGACCAGAGAGGGAACATCATGAACTGATAAGTTATGCACCTAATATAAGAAAATTTCTCACCTGCGATGACAAGCTTATCATCAGTTTGAGAAACCAAGGCACACAAGTCCGACATAATATTGTTAAAACAGCCAAGAATGCAATTAATATCACCAACCTGTCAAATAAATGAATCAGCAGCCTGAATGAAATAGACAAATAGTTTCCATGCTATTAACAGGTACCATGAAGTACTAACTAATTCATAATCCCCCAACCAAAACCTCCGACAAAATAGAAGTAAATGCAGTCCCGGAAATAATGGAAAACAGACTGATGTAAATTGGTGATTTATGTGCAAAAGAAATAAGGACATGCTACTACATATTTTTAATTCTTGTATTTGCTGCCTCCTCCTGGAATCTGCTCGGGAGCAGCAAAGCATTATCAGGATAATCAAGGAAACTCTTCCAAGTTGGATGTATTACATGAAAAGACAGACTATGATACTGCATACAGCCTCAATTTTTTTCGGACCGTTTGGTAAGGAAAAAGTGGAAGAGATGGTGGATGGAGAATATCATCCTCCTAACTGTCACTCTTAGTTATATATCAAATATACCACTGCAAAGAGATATTTCCTGACGAAATACTATTACCTTCCAAACATGCATGTTATATTTACAGCTTAGAAATACAATTACTGAAGCTATAATTTAGCACATATAATAAAAGAATCAAGTATGATCCTTTTTCACCATCAGGTAAAAACAATAAAAGATCAAGTGAATATTTCTTTTATGACTTTTCTTTTGGAATGGGTGTGAGTGGAGCCAAAGAAGTAGTTCCTTATTATGGCAATGGTCAGTGAATATAGCTGACTTACGATTTAGTCATGGATATTACTCCTTGCAGAACTCCTGAAGTCCCTCCCAGGACTGGAAGTAGTGCAAACAACAAACCCACAGCACAGTCCTGGAACGAAGGAGAAAAACAGAAAGTCAAATACCAATACTTAAGAAATCAGCAAGAATCAATAGCCTGACATAGAAAATGGTATAGGACCAAAACCTTGTAAAGTGCAATGGTAAACTGGAATAGCATTTTAATAAAATATGCTTAATATAAAGTTTTGTCAAAGTGAAAACTTAAAACAAAGACCTCAGATACATTTTTCTTTCCATTTTTTTTTTTTTTTTTTAAGAGAACAGATAGTCTCTCTCTTTGATCAAGTTACCTGCAAAATGAGGGTACCGATGGTAACTTGGCCATGCAGGGTGCTTGTACTGTTTTTCTCCATCAGAAATTTCAAGACCTACAGAAGGATTTTGATGTTCATCAACTACAAGACATTTATTTATTTAAATATATCCAAAAAGTATGAAGATAGAAAACATTACCACTGCTGTCGAAGACATGGAGAGAAATGCACCTACAAACACTCCCTCTGAAGATTTACCACCACATAACTGCAAACACCAAGTTACCACTTTCTCAATCAGTAAAGGATAAGTTTAATAGCAAAAACATGAATAACCAAATCCCCTTGGTGTTAGAAGCAACCATATTACTTAATTAAACATAGAAACATTTAATAGTAAGTCAATGCTTTTCACTACTGAATCTGTCAATTTTCTATATAATGAGAATTATTCATAAAAATAAACACCAAGTGACCTAGACTAGTTATTTGAAATTGATTGCATACCGAGGCAGTTATTCCACATAGGCACATGAAGAGAAGAATTTGGAGCAAACCGCCTAAAACAGCAACTGCTCGAACAACCCGAAGCTAAGAAAAATAAAAAGAATGAACAGATTTCAACAATACTAAAAAATTAAAAGATAAGATGTCAGTGATTAGACATTTGAGATGAGAGAAAGAGATAGAAACGATGAAGCAATAACAAGTACTGACCTTTGCTGTTGAGAATTCCAGACCCAAAGCAAAGAGAAGGAAAATTACACCAAATTGTGCTACGGTCTCAACCTATATGCACAAGATACAATAACAGCAATGCAATAGGTCAAGACTAGAACATAATAGTGCTTTGAACACATGAATGATAAGAATCAATGACCTTTGTTGAGAGAGTAAGAAAACAAAGGGGAAATGGCTGCACTTAGATTCGTGCACAGAAGCTTTCTTGAAATCTCATCAAACAGATTAAAATTTAGGCAAATTAAGGTTTATCTTTGTGCATAATAAAACCAAGACTAAGTAGACAAAATGAGAAGTTAAAAAGTGAAATTTCAAGAAAAGGGGGTGATGATGAACTACATACCTGCACCATTTCACTCACAAAATTAAACCCACCAGGCCCAACAATAGATCCTGCTAGCAGGTATCCAGTAATAACCTGAAAAAACATTGAAAGCAACTTTATTGGATCAAAATTCCAACAGCTTAAAATGTAAACTACAAAATCAAACTTGTAATAAAGAAAGCACATTAAAGGTTAGGTGTCAAACCGGTTGCCCAGCACAAGCAAAAGCAATTCCACCACATGTTGCAGATACAATGACCACTACAAGATCTGATATCAGCCTACAAATCATAGTAGTCAGAATAAACCAATAAAATGTTCGACTCTAAATTCTACCTTGATCAGTTTACAATTTTACCTTAAATCCAACTGCAAGACTGGATATTTTGATTTGAAATTAGATATGATGAAGACATTGTCCTGAAAACACCAAGAATTGACCACTGAATAATGTAATATTTACTAGCAGAATCACCTGTCTGTTTCAACCTTATCCTACAACACCATGCTCACTCCAAGAAGAATATTGGACTGGGAAGATTGTGAAGACAAGAATTTAATTGAAGAAGCACATGGGATAGGCAATTCTAGTACCTTTCTATCTATCAGTGTTGGGGTCTCCTCTGCTCCGTTATCATTATCCAGATTGAAAACTTGATTAAGTTTGAAGGATCTAAAATCATTTTTACAAAGCAGCAAGTTGTTGATGGACAATGAAAAATGAAATTGCATAAAAATTTCCGGAACTGGTAATATAAGAATGTATACTTTTCCTCTTTTATTTTTGTCTCATTCTTCTTGGACCTAACTCTGGCTACAGTCTCCAAAACTGCCTGAAAAACAAAAAGAAAATGTAAATTCCAGATGAGATTTATGCTAGAAAACCACAACAGAGAAACAGTATTTAAAGTAAGAAAGCTTGGAGGTGGACAAAAAGGCAGAGCACACTTAGGGAACCAAGTCAGAAACACTGAAATGTCATCACAACCAACTAGGTAAAATATGCACCCATTATCATACTGTATAACCTACCGGAAAGTTCCTAATCCTTCAACCTAATATTTTATAGGATTAAGGTATCAACGAACTCAATCTTTGCAACACACAGATGTTGTAAAAAATTATTTCCATCATAGTGAATAAAGTTACCATCTCTTGGTGAGTGCTTGAAATCAGTCCACTAACCACTTGGAGAACAGAATAAGTTGAAAAAACTGGTACCTTGCAATATACTCTTCTATCTTAAAATTTTTGGGAAAAGTTGCCAGTTATCTCATTCTAAAAATAATCATCAAATCAATAAGATTCTTTCTACTCCAAATTTACTCTTACTTTAAACCATTGACTCACCCAATGTATTACATAACCATTAAAAAAATGCACTTATTTTCTGCTTTCCCATGTGTCTTATCGCATCACAGAGATGTTGCAAAAAATTATTTCCATCATAATGAATAGAAGTTACCACCTCTTGGTGAGAGCTTGAAATTGGTCCACTAACCACTTGGAGAATAGAATAAGTTGAAAGAACTGGTACCTCACAATATACTCTTCTATCTCAAAAATCTTGACAAAAGTTACCACTTATTCATTCTAAAAATAGTCGTCAAATCAATAAAGCATTTCTTCTTTTTATTCCAAATTCACTCTTACTTTTAACCATTGACTCATCCAATGTATTACATTACCATTAAAAAAATGCACTTATTTTTCCACTTTCCCATGCGTATTACGTCACAGTAGGGATCAGGTGTATTTACATGCAGCTACTTCTTATTTTCATTAAATATTTTTTCAAAGGTATTGGGCCATTTCTACAAGCTTTTTTAATTCTTCAATTCTGCAAGGTTTTGATATTGATATAATTTTTAGGGTGTAGGAAGCATAATGAGAAGTAGCTATTTCATTCCTCGATTGCAGAACTGCTGCATGAGATTATACAGATGAAAGGAATAGCTGTGAGGTTCTGCTTAACTGAGCCAAGATAATACCTACAGATCAAGGAACACGCTGGTGCAAGAGAAAGCAAGACAGAATGCTTCACAGTATAGAAATCAAAATAGTATACCAATCAGAAAAGAGTCTGCAAATTGTTTGGCAACTCCTTTTAGCTTGGTCAGAAGATCCGGTGTAAATTGATTTTTGCCCACCCTAGTTAGGATAATTGTATAGCTTTGGTTATTGTTTTGTACTTTTTCAATATTAATATATCAAGATAAAGTTTAATATTATACCAATAGGATCACGATTGCTGAGAGTGTAACAGTCAAGCTAGGGATAACCACCACCACAGTCACAAGAAGCATGCAGGCATATTGTTTCTTTTACGGCAGAACTCTTCCAAAATAAGTGAGCCTAATTTACATTTATTTATGAATTGCTGATATTGTTTCAAGAATCCTTAAGAGATACTGAGATTTTTAAAATACTCATACACCTAACAAATCTTGTTTCACAATTCCTTTCCAAAGAGTATCTCATTTATCGATCATAGTGTACTGCACAATGGGGTACTGTGGCATTCCATTACTATAAAGACAAAGGGTCTGCAAGAAGTATGTTTAATGCCATGTACCTGCTGCTCTGCAACACTGTTATTAAAGCTGCCTGCATCATTTGCTGCCAATAGAATACAAGTCCAAAGTTATGTTAGTTTTTCTCCAGGGAAAGAAGCATTTCTCTCCCATCATACATGTTAAAAATTAATTCAACCTGAAAATAATTAACACAAGCATTTAATTGCATAATCAAGCTGGCTATTACATAGACTAAATAAAGGAGCACAACCGGATAAGCCAATTAGAGTCAAAACCAAATACAAAATAATCAATATAGCCAAATCCCAACTATGTTGTGGCCGTTTATTGGTTCAGATTATTCAACAATCTACAGCTAGCGCATTTATTATTGAGCTGTTAATGTCTTACCCCTACAATTTGCTAAAATCCTCTAACTCTAGCTTCAACAACTAGTCTATGCTATCATGCTAGAGCAATTCAATATTTTTATTAGCAAGCGAAGTCTTTTTCAATTAGTAAATTCTTACTCGCATCCTCCTAATTCCAGTGGGTATTACTTTGACCATTCAATGTAGACATCATTGTCTACGTTTTGTTTACCAAAATTCTATCTTAAGATATACAGTCCACCAGGAATTTCTTTTTGATGCACCTTTTCATTTTTAGGAGAAATTCGGCCTGAGAAAATCATCAAGCTTCTGCATGGCAAGTATTGAAGAGCGTTTCCATTTCAAATGTGACTTTGAGACAGTCATCCAATTTCTGCTTCAGTGACCATACAAAAGATCAGGCAAGGAATTTCCCACATTATGGTAAACACTTAAAACACTAGCTGAGCCAGAAATGACCAAGTTAAAACAGATGGAATTCATTCAAACAAGCACAATTTCTCTAGCTGCCAATTTAATTTAATAACATTTTTCTACTTGTTCACCACGGATTAAGCAATATCAGGTTTGATTCAAAACCCTAGTACAATTTATTCGCGGAAAATTTGAAAAGAAAACATGTAAATTAACAAGCATTCAGAAGAAAATACCGCAGATCCAATGAAATACCTTCGCTCTGATCTTCGCCTTCCTTCTCAAATTCCTTCTCAAGTGCTTCACCGATCATGTCGGCAAAACTCGTACCATTCCTAGCCGTACTGTTTCCATCTTTTGCTGTCAATACAACAGTGACGTTAAGGTTATCTGTAGCATTACTCTCAATTTCCTCCCGTTGATCCGAGACCAAAGCAACCGACAGCGGCGACGCAATTATCAAAGCAAGAGCAAACAGAACAAAAACAGAACACACAATCGCGAAATACGACACTTGCGAGGACGAAAACGACGCTGCCGACGCTGACGACGAGGATCTCCGCCTCCTCCTCCTTATAGTCATTTGCTGCGATGGCGCCGGCGCACTATAACGCAGGCCCCCGCGCACGTTAGCAGGATCTAACGAAAGAGGAAGAGAAGGAAAAATAATAATAATGCAGAGGCTCAGGACGCCACCGTTCGCCGTCCACCGTCGGTGATTTGTCGCTGTCCACAGGTTCTGGTACCAGCAAAATCTGAGCAAACAGAGGGTAAAAGAAAAGAAAAGAGGGAAAAAAAATTATAAAAAAAAAAAAGAACGACTTTGTAGTTGTACCGCTTAAGATACTGTCACTATTCCAAAAATCAAGCTCAGTGAGTGGCAGCACCATCACATTTTCCCAAAAGAGAAAAAGAGAAAATAAACCATGGTTGAGTCTCCATTTGATCATTTTTCTATTGTATTTTTTTTTTCTAGAAAATTCATTATAAAATTTAATTACAATAATTTTTACAAGAAAGTTTTTTATTTTGATAGTAACAAACTCACTTATTTTAGGTAATTGGAATTGAAGAGCATCAAAAATTCAAATTCTCAAGAACAAGATTCTTCAACTAAAAAAGGGATGTTGGTTTCTGTTGCATTTGAATTACAAAGATTTCTCTGATTGGTATGAAATGATTGTAATTAATTTAAGGGTCAAGCAAAGGTGTTTATGGTGGACGCAGATGCCTCACATCACGTGATACTGATTTTTTAAAGTTTTGTAATGGATTTGATAACTACCCTCAGATTCAGATTTTATTTAAAAGGGGGAAAAGTTCATTTTCTTAATTCGCTTACATGTGTTGTCCTTTTTTTTTTTTTTTTTTTTTTTTTTAAGTTGGTATCCTAAATTTTTAGGGTCTAAACTAATTCACTTAAAAAATTTAATAGTGCAAAAATATCTCAAATTATAAAATATTCGGATGAAATTACCTATACACTTCTTAGCAAGTCAGGAGAGAAGAGAGATTCGATCCCCTAAATCTCTCGGCAAACTAAGAGTCTAAAGAAGAAACCTAACTAACATGCCAAGAGAAATTCCTCAAAGTGTGCTGTAGCTTATGAGTGGAAATTGAGAACAAGAAAAATCAATCTAACATTCACAGATTATTTCTGACTTTCACTTTTTTTTTTTTTTTTTTTTTTATATTTCTGACTTTCACTTTTTTTGATAATTTTCTGACTTTCACTTAAATTACCCAAAGATTTATAGAGTAATATTTTTTATTTTTATTTTAACTTGTCAATTTACAAAATTAAAAAATTGACATAACGTACAATGAAATTGTTATATTTTTCAAGTACACCTAAAATATCTTTAAAGCATCCTTGGTTATCAAATGCGATAATGTACGCCAGCTGTAAATGGCTAAATGCTGTGCGTTGCAGCTTCCACCAAACAATTACAGGTGTATTTGTTTAAGCTTTCTATTTGAATTGAGTGAAAAATATTTGTCTCCAATAAATCAGCATATTTGGACACCATTATTTTTGAAAAAAAATTTGTCCCCCAAAAATACATCTATAAAACACACCTATAAAATGTGTGGATCCCATCCTATTTAAAAAATATATATTATCAATAAAATCACTCTTAGACACATTTCCCAAAATAAATATTTTCTTATACACATAATTATTACACCTATAAAACCTATATATTTAACTCCCACTTTTTCTAACATAAAATTCAATTTAAAAAAAATAAGAGACAATATTTATTATAAATGATAATTTGTCTCAAATAAACCATTTTTTTCTAATACAAAACTTATGTGGGGGAGATCTAGACATGACAGATGCACCAACTCCATCTTTATTTTTATTATTTATCAGAACTGGGCAGGAGAATTTACCCTCCCCAGAACGAAGAAGAATTATTAAAAGAAAAAAGAAAAGTACAAGACAGGACAAGTGCAGTTTCACGAGAGACAAAAGGAAAAGGTATAGATAGGCATTATTAAAAAAAAAAAAAAAAAAAAAGGAAGAAGAAGAAGAAGAAGAAGCATGTACGTTGTTGGTGGCGGAAAGTTTCTCATTACCCGAAAGGAAGTAGAAGAAAAGGAGGCGAAAGTTCTCACTGAACTTGAAGCTATAGTAGTAGCTGGACCACAGGGAATGGGGGTCAAAACCAGATAGACTTGACTTTCGCTACCAGCAAGCTACAAAAGGCATGTAACATAGAAACGTACTGTCTCACAAACGCAACACCAAGGGCAATATGTAAATTACTTCAACTGCATACAAAAGAGTGCAGACCTACAAATTTACAGTTGTGTGTACGTATCAAACTAAGAAGCAACAATGTCTACATTTTGGGCCTCACACCTTCTTTTCTTTTTCTTTTATTCTCTTTCATCTTCTCTTCCTCGGTATTCCTTGTTAGTGTAGACTCATCAAACCATCATAGTGTATTGAACCATTAAAAGTCCAAACAATAAAATTACAGCAGCAGAGTGATAACATTGGAGTCCGTGTTCTTTGCTGCAACCTGTCGTGTGTGTCACTCACAGGATGTGAAAGAGAGATAGTAGAACAGTGTTTGTAATAGACTGGTTACCTGGTGGAAGACTGTAGCTCTATCAAAGTTTCAAATTCCTGTACTGTATTCAGGCAATTATTCTATGATTTTACTCTAAATTCACATTAACAGAAGAAAGCTAAGAGGCCTAATAACAACTAAATTTTCCCGGGTGGGTTCCGTAGGTTTATCAAGGATTTTTCTGAGAGGTTTCTGATCGAGTCTGCTATCACTCTCGCACTGGATTTCATGTAACCACCTGAAATATGACAAGGAGATGTAAGTTTCCAAGTTGATGGGTAGTGAAGCAAGCTGAAAAGAAACATTTACAACGAGGTATAGTATCATCTAAAACTGGCAGTAGTCATTAAGTGACCTGATGTCAGCATGATGAGAGGGATGCTCCTTTCGTGGGCAAACCTGAAGACTTTTTCATCTCTCGCAGCTATTCCTTCAGGGCTGATCTGCAAAAGGCATCTCTTCTAAGTTCTATAACATTATTCAGCTGTAATACTCTGTTACCCATATTTTCATCATTTCCATTTTCTGCATGACAGAATATACCTAATGCAGAGGGTGATGAAATGGAATTTTGCCACTTTCTCTTTTTAGCATCTTCTTGTTGTTCAATTCCTTAGCAAATCAACGATTGCAGTAATATCCTAGCATATACGCTTTTGAGATTAAAGATCATACCTTCAACCTTCCAAGAGGATCTCCTTCCAGGATATCAGTACCCGCATTATAGACGATCAATTCAGGTTTGAAATTAAGTGAAGCTACCTATGAAATTTGTAATGAAACATAATTGTCAACAGAGAAAAACAATGACTCAATCAATAGTTTCGTGACTTTCGTCTAACAGTTTTAATATATCACCAAATGGGCTAAAACCGTGGAAACAATGACACGTAACATGACATCAGAAAGAAAGTATGGAATGTATCAAAGTTCAGACTAAAATAGTGTTAATGTTAAGAATGTTTTTAGAATGAGATCGAAGATCGAATTGAAAAATTTAATAATTTAATGGCAATTAAGCAGATGATGTCATAAATTAAAAATTAAAAAATATTTATTATAAATAATATATTTTTTAATAATTTAATGTAATTTTAATTTATAAAAATATTTATAAATATTTAAATTATATAAAAATAAGCCATTTATTAGTTACGATTTAGTAAATATTTATATTCTATACATTTTTAAAATTAAAAATAAATATAATTAACAAATATATTTTTTAAAAAAATAAATAGAAAACATTTAGAAAAGAGACCCATCGCATTAAAAGTGAAATAAGAGAAAATTAAAAATAATTAATGCAAATTATGACAATCACCCTAAACCAAGAAAACCCTATCTTCTCCTTAAAAAAAAAAAAAAAAAAGTCAATCGACCAGTTCACAATCTTATTGGTCCGACCAATCGATCCAAACCGAAATGCTATTTTGAGCACGGTTTCAAAAATAATTTTTACCATTACATCGAACCAGTTTGAAAGCCAGTTCACAGCCCAGCCCAACCAACCAGTACGTTTCACAAAACAGTACTTAAGATCCCAAGTGAATAATGTTATTATCAAAGAGAAGCATTTTCATCACGCGAAAATCATCTACAGGAGAAATAACAAAGGTGACCTTTGCATAGAACTATAAAATTGGGTAGGATATGCAAATTCCAAAGATTGGATTGCTTGTGTACACCTACATGATAATACTTTTTCAAACTAGGCATGAGTAAACTAGTTTGGCTCCTACTAAGAAAACCTAAAATGGATAAAGACAGGAGAAAATTGGTTTCACATAGTCAATGAAAAATAGAGGGAAGGGGGAAGAGCTTATCCCTAAATAATTAGTCTGGTAGAACAAGATATACCTGAAGAACTTTTTCCAGTTTTGACAAGTAATCACTAGTTGAAGTCCCACTCTACATAATAAAATTAACATACAATTAATCACAACTAAAAATTTATAAGGAACATTAAAAGATCCCCACAAACAAAATTATATCCTCACCGATACTTCAACTCTCTGATCAATGCACCTCTTGGCCTCATGATCCTCAAGGAAGAAAGAAAAAAAAAACAAAAAAAAAATGTAAATATTGATTAAGATAAAAGGTCCACACATCATACTGGTATTTGTTATGATCATCTTAAGCTGTCACATAATAGTGTGTGTGAGAGAGAGATGGAGGAAAACTATATTCTAGTAGACGGAAGTGAGATTGATTAACTCACAAAGGGATAAATATCAGGATTGTACATATCCAGGATATAAACTCTGCCTGTTGGCATCAACAGAATACTCATTAATAAGACAACACCTGGAGAAAGCAACAGAAAAAGATGAAGATCATACTGTCATTAGAAAAATCCTTTTCATGGCCATTCCCTTGGTGTGCATCAAGGTCAATTATCATCACCCTGTCAGAATTTACAGGTAATAAGCAGAAAAAAGAATCTTCATAAGAGACTAGCTGGCCTCAAACATCACACAACTAGACACAAAAAGTGACTTATTGACAGAATTACCTTGAAATACTTAAACGGACAAAGGCAAAATGTATACAAAGAGAAATATCAGCATAGACACAAAATCCACCACCGTTTTCTGCAGAACAATGATGGAAGCCACCCCCAACATTGATGGCCCATCCCCGTTCTTTTGCAAGCTTTGCAGCTAAAATGGTCCCTCCCACCTGAATTATTATGAGAATGAGTTTTTATATGAATGGGAAAGGAAGTAATAGTCCGGTAGAAAATTCCACCTGCTTGCAGAATGGGTAGAGAACTTTCCGTCGGATAAGGCAATTGGGCAGTAGTGCAAGTGGTGGGACCTATATCACAGCTATGATATGGTTAAGAGCTAAAAGAAGATGTACATCTCTCAGAGTAAGTATTAACATGAAATTTGTTTATTATGAAATATTTTGAAAACAACAAATGAGCAGTTAAAAATATCTTTTTAGTCTTTGCCCAAGTGGTTATTCTGAATGCAAAATCTCATTCATTTAGATCATCACTAAACAAAAAAATTCAGGATTTACCTCAACAATGATAGAGACTTTTGTGCTGCTTCTTAGACTATTCAAGTATGTTTCAGAATGCACCTAGCACAAAAATCATAAATAGTCAAAAGCAGTGCCTTTTGAACCATTCCACTTTCAGTAACTGGTTCCAAAATGCCATCATAAAGAAACAATAGCAACACGTAAGCAAATTAAATAGCAAAACTCTTTCCTAAATTATCCATGAAAATGAAGTTCTTCATCCGCACCCAAAAGCACAAAAGTACACACAAATAGGTCCTGGGGCAGAACTTAATAGGAAAGTTAGTCTCAAAAACAATAATATATCATGCCAGTGAAGTTTAAAGATGTAGCATATACCACTAGGAGATCATCATTAGTAGCTTCCAGCGGCTCAACTATATGCTTTTTCTCCAGAACACCATCCGTAGCAAGGAACTGACAGATGCGACCCCATTTAGAAGAATCAAAAGGGTGCCTATATTTTCATGATAAAAAAAATAATAATAAAAAATAACTTGAGTAAACCATAACAATAAGACTTGCTTCTATTAGCAAACAGATTAAATCAGTGATAGACCAAACAGAAAATTCTTCTTTGTGAAAACATCCTCAAGAATATTTCCTCCAATTTCCTCGTTCATGACTAATGAGTTACCAAATGTTACTAAATTTCAACACACTGTGTAAACTTCGTTCTCAGGTAACTTTTCAGACATGTAAACATCTTTATCAGGAAACTTTTTAGAATATTTAAGCTTTTTAAGTATCTAATGCTCTGCTCGTGAAATTTAATTGAAGTTCCAACTTCTAGTGACAAACTTTAAATTGTAAAAGAAGACAATGAATCTCCTGGAAGTTTGGCACTCCATTTAATTTAGGCGAACAATTTCCCCTGCAAACAAAGTGTTGATTGAACTGTTGTGATACTAAAGCTTAAAGCAATTACGGAAACTTGTATTAATCTGCAGCTTAATGCATACAAGTTTTTGCAACTAACATAAACTTAGAAAATACTTCAGTTATCCTCTTAAAAGCAATTCTTAGCTTTCGACTTCCCACCACTGTGTCATTTTTATTTTCATAATCAAACGTAATTTTTTAAAATGTAATCATTCAAAATGAATTTTAAAACAGATATTTATAAATTCATATGTTAAAATTTTAAAACATATATACTTATTTGAATTTTCAGTAAAACTATTCCAAATAGTGTCCAGATACGCCAAGTTTTCTAAATAATTCCGTGAAAATATTCAATATTACAAAATGTTAGCATTATAGGGGTAAAAACATTCAAATTACTCACGCAAAACCTGAAGAAGAAATACAATTAAAAAGATTTCGAGTTCTTACAGCTTTTCAATGCCTAAAAATGCTATATCATATGACGGGGAGTAAATTACAGGAACCTGAACGAACAAAAAATACAATTAGAATTAAATAAATAAATTTATATAGAGAGAGTTTTCAAACTCCCAAACCATGGAGCTCTTAATTCAAATTTCACGAAGCCGTAAATCAGAATCAAATAAATAACAGTAATAAAATCAATATAAAGGTTTTCGTTACTACTTTAGAAGATTGAACATCGAAATACAGCTTGCTGGATAGAATCCGATTGCGTCGGAGAGTTTTAACATCGTCATTTTCAATTGTATTGCCGGAAGAAGAGCCTCCGGCCGGTGCAGATGAAGCGGACATTATTATTATAGAATTTAGAGAGATGACTGAGAAATCACGTAGAACAGAAGGACCGAGGAAGCGGTCAGGATTTACGGTGAGGAAAGGAGACGATAGTGAAAGAGATGGAAACAAAGAACAGAGTTCAAATGTTCGGGTAGAACCGATTCCGAGTTGACCCGGTGGAGGTGGCACCGGAAGGGACTGGACTCAGCTGCACGAAGCATGAGAGACTGACACGTAATCTTTTTTAAAGAAGGATCAAATACTAAAGGAAAATTGGACATTTTAGTCCCCATTTTATTTTCGTTTGGAAGAATTAGTCCCTATATTTTTTCTTTAACTTTATAGTCCTCAAATTAAAATTAATTAGATAAATAAGTCCTTTTAGACATATTTTTGCCTATTTTTATGCCAAAATTCATATAATTTACAAGTATAATATTAAATAAGAATGTTTTTATCCATTAAAAAAAAAAAAATGTATACAAGCAAATTATGTGATTTTTGGCATTTAAAATAGGAAAAAAATATGGTCATAAGGACTTATTTATCCAATTAATTTTATTTGGGGACTAAAAAAGTTGAAGAAAAAATATGAGAACTAATTCTTCCAAACAAAAATAAAATGGGGACTAAAATATCCAATTTTTCAATACTAAATCTATATATTATTTATTTGAATTGCAAATTATCCCAAAAACTTTTCGAAATTTTGGGTTCTGTACCTCAACTTTTTTTCGTCCTGAACTTGTACTCTAATTTTTTTTTTTTTTTACCAAATTAACACTTGTCTAAATTTTTCGTTAAATGATCAATTTTGTTAAACATGAGCAAGTCACATGAATTTTTAATCAATATTTTTATAAATATTAATTTTTAAAATTTTTAATATAATTTAATTATAATAATTATAAAAATTTAAGGAATATTATTCAATTCATTTTATTATTTTCTTCTTTTTCTTTTGCTTGTTCTTACAAACGCCTCCCCTTGTAAACATCCAAGGAAGGTTATAACAACACAAGCTTTGGTGTTATGAGGATAATTTACCCTTATTTGAATTTATATAAATTAATTTTTACTTTAATTAAAATGTTTACTTCATCCACAATAATTTTTAAGATTTTATAAAGTTATAAATATATATATTTCTTTGAAATTTGAAGCATTTTTGCTTCTATTGTATCTCGAACTTATGATCTCTTATATCATAAGTGAGGCTGTTACTAGTTGAGTTACACCTTCTTGACCATTTATATTATAAATTTTTTTAAAATTAATTAATATAAATACTAAATTATTGGTTAAGAAGACATCGCTCAATTAATTACAAAATATATTATCGAAAGAAAAACAAAAACCCTTAAAATTTTCAAAAAATAAAATAAAATTAACATTTATTATTTAAATTAATTTTTAAAAGTGCCTTTTTCTAAAGCATTTTTTTTTTTTTTTTGATAAGTAATTTACAAGCCGACTTTAAACCTAAAAGATAAGATCAATCAATACTTTCTCATAAAATGCTATGCTCAATTTTAGACCTCTAGTTTTTTTTTTTTTTTTTGAGGAAAGATGGACCACGAGCTTTGATGACGTCATTATTTTGATTTTTTTTTGATAAATACGTCATTATTTTAATAGCATTATTACTTTAATCACGATTAATAAAAAAATACTACCACAAAATAAATAAATAAATAAAGTTATGTCGGATAATAACATGTGACTTTATTTTTGCACATATTATTCATTTTTCGTCTCTATTTTATATTAAAAAATAACTAATATACTTCATTTTTGTCTCGTTATGGTGAGGTTCAATAGTGCGAAAATATCTCGAACTGTGGAACACCCGGGTGAGGTTAGGAGGAAAGGGAGATTTGACCCTAGACCTATTGATTGGCAAGTCAAGAGTGTAAGGAAAAAAATCTGACCAACATGTTAGAAGAAGTTCCTTATTGTTATGATTATATGTATATATATATTAATTTTAAAAAAATAATATGATTACTATTTTATTAATTTGTATTTAATTTAGCATTTATCAAAATAACTATCACGATTAATCTTTAATAAATATTTATAATTTGATATTGTGATTGTTCTAATTATATATATAGTTTAGGGAGCGGAAATTTAATGGAATATCATTCCCGATTTAAGTTTTTGAAGAACCGTCATCACCATTTTCGAACCTTATTAAAACAGGATTGAAACACTTATTTTCCGTCCTTACGGTTTTAATTGGCATCCCTACTCTTATGATTATAAGAGAAAAATCATCAAATTACAATCATGTTATAATATATTGTCTCACATATAAAATATATTTAAATTTGTTATAAAATATAAAGACGAGTCTAAATATTGATTATCAAGAAATATCTTGTTTGATGCAAAGAGTACGATGTCAAATTATTGATTGTTGATTCTATCAAGCCATACACACATTGTGTCTCAAATCAAGACAATCGGTACAAGAGCAGTAACCTTTGAAATTTCATATGTCTATTGATTGGTATGAACTTAAGCCAATTTTATTTTGTTGACCCTAGCGAGTATGCTATGGTATGAATCATGATAATTAAATTACCAAAAAAAAAAAAAAAAAGAATCATGATAATTAGTATCAAAGCGGGTAACCTCTTGAGTCTCAAATGTCCACTAATTGATCTAAACTTAGGTCAATTTTGTTATGTTAGACCCTAATGAAGATGTTGCGTCCGAATCATGATAATTGGTATCACAGATAACCTATAGAATCTCAAATGTTTGTTAATTGATATGGTTTAGGTCAAATTTATTATGTTGGATTCTAATAGGGAGATTGGAGGTCCGAATTGTTACACTAGCATCAAAGCGAGTAATATCTACCGTTTCAAACATTTATTGATTAGTAATGAGTACCATATACTCATTATTTTAGACCACGCGGAGTTTGAAACACACTGATTAATAATAAATATTATAACCTCTTGGATTACTATTAATTGATTTAAGATAACTTGTCAATGAAAAGTCTCATTTTAAAAATAAAAAAAAAAAAAAAAAAAGATTGATTGATTACATATTCACTAATTACGTCTACTTCCTAATCTAAGAAAGTTCAAATCAATAAAAAATCTTTAAAATATTATATATATATATATATATAAATTGATTGATTACATACTTACTAATATAAGATATGACAAAATATTATTTTTAGTCACTAAACTTTTTACAAGAGTTTCTAATCTTTATTTGTAACTTTTAAAGGCTATATTTGGTTAAGCTTTTAACTGGAAAAAATGGCTTATTTGAGATAAATTATCATTTATAATGAATCTTGTCCCATATATATATATATTTTTTAATTGAATTTTATGTTAGAAAAAGTAGAAGTTAAATATATAGGTTTTATAGGTGTAATGATGATGTGGGTGAAAATCAGATAAAGAACTCTTCTCTACTAAGAGAGAAAAGTTGCAAAAATATAACAGAAAATAAGAGGATAAATGTGGTAGAGCTGGAGGCAAAAAGGATCAAAATGCAAGAGAAAACTATCCTCAGAAGGAAATTTGGGTTTTCCCTAAGGAAAACAAATGGAGATTCCCGTTAGGGAAGGAAGGATTGCCCGATGGAAGAGTTTGATTGCTC
>JAXGGT010000131.1:8151160-8163758 GCA_035583425.1 Marsdenia floribunda | reverse complement strand
GGTCGGTTTGGTTTAAAATTTCAAAAATAAACCCGGCCCCCCCCCCCCCCCCGCCCCCTTCCCCACAGCCCCCACCCTTCCTTTTGCACAGGAGTTTGAACAGAAGGAATCCAGATATTTTTGATTATGATGATTATTATTGCAGAGAGAAGCAGTAGATAATGAAAGGTGGTGAGGAGGACAAAGAAGTTCAGTCTTCAGAAGAGAGAGGGTGGAACCTATGGGCCCTCTCTAAAGGCTGCTACACAAATGAGTGGAACTGCAGACCTCCACAGAGTGGTAGTAGTATTAGCATTACTAGCACAAGTAGAAATGGGATTTTTTTTTTTTTTTTTCATTTTATCTTTGAACAATAATGGGTCCATTTCATTGATGATGATGAACAATAACACCTGAAGAAGCCCTTTTTTTTATTTTTTATTTGGCATACTTTTACTGTCTTCCCTTGTTGAGATGGGGTGATATGTCCTTTTATTGTTCTTTTTCTCTTGAATTATTGTTCTGTCTTTTTGTTGGGGTTCTGTTTGTTTGAATCATTTATAATCTGTGTGTTCTGTAAAGGAGGGGGGCATGATACATCATGATTCTTTTTTAATGGGGTCTGAGGTTCTGTGACTCAGGGGGTTCTTGGGTTCTGGATTTCTTGAATAAAAATCCCACTTTTCCTCCTCATGCAAGCAAAACAGGCTCACTTTTAGCATTGGCGCCTTTTATCTGTTATGTGCATTTTTAAGAAATGGTGGGTGGGATGGGGTGGGGTTTACTACTGCAGAACAGAACAGAACAGAACTCCTCTTTTACCTTTTTCCAACTTGTTTCTTTTCTCTTTCAAGGTAAAACCACCTCCTTTTGCACAGTTTGCTGCTTTCATAATTTCTATAAGGTTTTGAATAAACTCATTATTTTCCCCCAAAAGAATTGCACTGCTTCTTGTTGTTTTGGATTCTCTGAGGAGACCTACATATAGTGCCAAAAAGTACGGGATCAAAACTTTTATTTTGCCTTTTCTTGAACTACCAAATTCTACCATCATTTTTTTTCCTTTAAAGTTTCTTATGGAAGAATAATTCGTATAAACCCACGTAACAAAACCCTTCAATCTAGTATATTTGCTGGACAAAGCTTTGCTGAAGCTAGGTGCGGAATGATTGCTGTTTGCCTGGGATGCATATTTCCAGATATTGATGTTTTCTGTCAAGGATTCAAAGGTTGGTTACTCCAACCTGTTCTTTTCCCATAATAATTTGCCTTTATCTTCTTGGTATTTTAATAGGCATTTCCTGCCTTGTTGCTGTGTTATATCTGCTTCAATCTTTTTTTTTTTTTTTTTTTTGTTCTTGAAGATTTCATATATATATATATATATATTAGCCTCATTCAAACTATTCCTTCCTAAAAATGTTTTAAAGTTGATGTCATTGTGCTCTTTAGGGTTCAGTATATGGCTTCCCCTTTAATTATACCTACCTTTTTGAAACCATTAGAGGTGCCAATTAACCAAGCATAATGTCATCATTCATTTACCTTTTCCTTTTGTTGCATATCAGGTGAATAGTTTTGGGGAAGAGGATTTACATTCATTTAACTTTATTTGTATGATTTTCACTTTATTGTTGTTATTAACAATATTACATGTTCCTAATAGGTCAGATTCATATTCTCGTCTAATGCTTAAGATGATCTAAGAAACATCAAATTCTGGTTGATGGAAATTTCACAATCTCATGACCTATAGAAGTCAAGATTGATAACAATGTCCTTTATTGTGTTGCAGTTTGAACCTTTTGTGAGGAAATTAGGTTGAGATCTTCCTGATGGATCTTGAAGTATTTTTTCGTGGAGAAAGTCGATCTTGATGAGAATTACCTGTCAAGCAGTTTTATATATCTAACTTATAATCTTGCTGATACCACACTGAAAGCAAACATTTTGCGGAACAGTTTTTTTCAGTAGTAGAAATTATCTTGTTTTCTGCTCACCAGGATGACAAAAATCCTGTGACCACCTCTCATACTTGAATAGAATAGAGAACTAGTCCTAATCATATGTCAATTCGTATACGTGCAAGAGATACAGAATGCAAACGATAGGATCCTGTGAGGCTATGTCTACAACTTTTTCAGAGCTTACCTTTAAAGATATTTCCTGAAATTTATGGCTATTTTAAACTTTCATGATGTTACTGTTTGGCTTAATGGAAAATCTTGACATTGGAGAGTTGTGTAATTTAGAAGACTGCCTTATATAGTACATCTTAAGCCTATTCATGGAGGAACAATGTCTAGAATACTAGTGTCCTCAATGAGTTAGTGGGCATCACTGTTAGGGAAGGTGGCCAAGAATGAAGATTAATGGGGCAGGCTATGGGGGAGTGGCAATGTTGTGGTTTTCTATATCTTTCAGAAGGGTTGAAGTTTTAAAACAGAATTTCTTTTCCTTTTTCCGGGGGCGGGGTGTGGTGGTGCTGCAAATTATTTTAAAACAGTCCTTAATGATTTCTCTTTTGTTTGTCAGTGGGAGTATGGGGTTGATTATGGCTAGTTTTACTCATGTCATTAGTGAAGCATTCTGCTTAATAATAGATAACGTAGCAAAGTTTCATTACTTAGAAGTTTGTTATATTTACTGTGAAATTTTCAGGGGTAGTCACATATGCACTTTCTAATATTGCAACTTATCAGGTTTATTATCTGCCTAAGACTGTTGAACTTGCTCAATCAGTTTGCATATATGTGAGGTTAAAAGAGGAAAGGGATGGTGTAGCACTTGACACCTAAAATGACTTGGAATGGGGTCATCAGGAAGACTTAGGATCTCTACATAATCAACTTCAGTTTGTTATTGAATGTGAGTATGATGGAGAATGATGCAGAAATGGTTGAGCCAAGCTCTCTTGTTGCAGATGGAATCCCATTTCATACAAATCTTATACCCCTGAGCTCCCCGGAATTGATTGTCCTGAGTAACCGAAACCAGACTATGAGTCAATTTCCTTGCCCATCTACACTGCATTCTGATAACAATCTAGAAACATGTGGCCAGGGAACAATTTCTGATGCCTATCCAACAGAAAATGTTCAGCCAGAGAGATCCAGCATTGGGGAGTTTTTATATGGTACTCCAAATCCAATGGATAATGCTGAGGTAAAGGGGCGTTATATGGAAGGGTTGCCCCTTTGTGCTGCATCAGTATCCAATCTTTTGGCTGCAAGGTGCAACCCTCATGAGACTCTAAATAAATATGCTCCTTTAGCATATCCCTTTGGAGTACACAGAAATATTAATCCAACTGTTGACTCTAATGCTTTAATTGACAATGCACCTGCAAGAACGAGCACTAAATGGGATTCTAACAATTTTGCTACTCATCCTGAGCCTGTTGGAAAGGACATAGGAATGATTGAAGTGCAACCGTTTGGGCTAATGCAAAACATGAATCCAGAGTCGTGGGTAGCATCTCAAAGTAACAGCTTGAGCTCTGATAGTCCTGGATCATCTAGACTGAGTAACGAGCTATCCCTCAGTCTTGCTACTTCCAACCCTTCTGTTTTATGCAGGAATTTTATCCAGGATCATTGTTCTGAAATATGTGGATCAAATAATAGTCCATATGAGAGATGCTTGGCTTCAGAACAGACCTCTTGCAGTAGGAATCTCACTTTGAGTTTTGACTCATCAAAGCCAATACAGCCTTTCCAATTTTTATCAGGGTCAGTCTATATTAATGCAATACAAGAGATCCTTGCTGAACTTGCCTGCTATTCACTTGGAAATTTTGGTCACATGAGCTACCCTACTTCTGGAATTGAGGATCAAGCAGATGTTTCTTTTTCTTCAAGTTGCACTGCTGGAGAAGGCTACCTAGGATCTGCTTCAGCTGACTTCTCTGGTTCAGCTTTAAAGGCTAAAATTCAAACTGAACCCATGATGCTTCAATCAGAAGTTGGGAGAAAGAAAAAGCACCTGCTTGCCTTATTACAAGTGGTATGTAAATGAAAATTATATATATATAAACTTTGCACTTTATGTTCTCTGGCTTGGCTTTAGCAATATGACTGGATCTTTCATATGAAGTGACCAATAAGACGGTATGTTTAATACTTTTCTAGTTGTCAAGTCAAACATTAAACAATAATCATTAGTGTTAAATCAGATAGGACGCTTTTTTCATCTCTCTTTTTAAAATTCCTTTCTCCTCATCAAATGCAATGGAAGTTATCAGGTTCCTGATCTAACTTAAAACTGAAAACCTGAAAACTCAGTTAGTGCACTACTGCATCATTTATATGTCTAATCTAATGTCTGTTGCTTTTCTACCTTGCTTTGAAATTTGAAGTTTAATTTACTCTTAGATTGTAAATGAAAATTAACTGCTTCATTTCAGTTCTGTGCTTCAACATCTGGTGAAAATAGTCATTATTTGTTCAACTGGGGGCCAAAGAAGGATATGTTTTCCTTGCCATGATAATTTTTTAAGTGCACTGATTCTAGTTATTGATAAAGCCTCTTAGTACTCGCTTTCTGCTAAACTCTGCACGTTTCTTTTTTCTTTTTATTTTTCCTCTCCTTTCTACGCAATTGGCCTTGCATTCTTTAACAGGTTGATGACCAGTACAGCCAATGCTTAGATGAAATCCACACTGTCGTATCCGCATTCCATGCTGTAACTGAATTGAATCCTGATATACATGCTCGTTTTGCACTTCAGACCATCTCCTTTTTGTATAAAAGCCTAAGGGAGCGAATTAGCAACCACATTCTCACACTGGGATTAGATTTCAGTAAAGAAATGGCAAGTAAAGAGGAAAAATCTTTTGAGACATCTTTCATACAGAAGCAGTGGGCTCTCCAACAATTAAGAAGGAAAGACAATCAGATATGGAGACCCCAGAGAGGTTTGCCAGAAAGATCAGTTTCTGTGCTGAGGGCATGGATGTTTCAAAATTTCCTCCACCCGTAAGCAACTTGCACTGAGTTGTTTTCCTAACTTATACAGTTGATACTAGATTGTGGTTCAAGCCTAGGTAAATATGATTATACGTTCTGGAAAATTGTAAAAGGGCCCAAAATAGGTTCTGATGTGCATTGTTCTGTGAGTTTGAAGAATTTGCCCTCAGCTTCACACTGTTGTCCAACTAGTGATTAAAATTGTGAAAAATGCTCAAGTTAAGCTGAGGTATTTGTTCAAGTGAAAAGTTGTAGATAAAGGAAGACGTTCTAGTCAAAGATTTCAACAGTAAATCAATATTTTTCTCTGAAGCATAATAGACAAGTTAATAGCTTTTGAGATACCTTGTGTAAAATCCTGGAGTTTTCTAATGAAAATTTGGTTATAGTGCATATATGATATGTATATTATGAAAGAATAAGTTCTTGAATTTGACATAATATAAAAGCTGTTCATGTGTCTGATTGCTCATCCCAGAACTTCGACGTAACTGAAAACTAATAATTACAATTGCCTAAGTTCCAGGTATCCGAAGGATGCAGAGAAGCACTTGCTTGCAGTAAAAAGTGGTTTAACAAGGAGCCAGGTAACAGTAAGCTTTTTTTTTTTTTTTCATCTGCAGTCTGCTTCACTAGAATGTTATAGTATTAAATAACTGGCCTTGTTTGTTACTTGAGTTAGCAGGCTTTTTAATTTATATATAATCCAATCTTACAAACAAAAATTTTGCCCCTCCATTAGGTCTCTAATTGGTTCATAAATGCTCGTGTCCGACTCTGGAAGCCAATGATAGAGGAAATGTATGCCGAGATGAACAGAAGAAAAAACCGACAGAATGATGAAGAAACAAACAACAACCAAACAAGTCAAATGAGGGTTGACAATCAAAGGTTTGCAATGTTTTGACATGATCACAGACTTTACACTGCTCATGTACCAAAGATATATATATATATTTTTTTTCTTTTTTCTTCGTGCAAAGTGGGTCTTATTAATTGTACATCATGTTAAAAAGAAAACTCAATCAAAGTTTTTTAAGATATATTATGCATCAACTCTCTATCTGTACAATGCACAAGAAAGAATTGCATTTTGGTGCATTGCAGTATTGCCCGGATGCAGGAATGTATTTATCCTTTTGGATCACAATCAAATCGCTTATAAATTGCTGAGAAAAGTTTCAGTTTTGTCATTTATCAACTTCTGTTAATATTTAAGGATACAGAACTAAGAATTCAGGAGAAAAAATCATACTGTATTAATTAGTCAAAACTATTCTTTTCTTACAGATAGGTCTGGGGAACAATGCTTACTACAAATGTTCTAGAATCAAAAGGTTCAAGGATTATAAGGGTTTAATTCTTGCCTAATTGTGTGGTAGATTTATAACATGTAGACTTGTATCTGACAGTATCAGGTTTTGAGCTGGTCTTTTTTAATGTTTACATATCTCATCCTTTTCACCTTGTAATGGTATAGGTTCAGTTTGTATATACATATATATATATATATGTGTGTGTGTGTGTGTGTATGTGTGTGTCACTAATATATCATGATAGGAGAGATAGGGTTAAGCTAACTAGAACACAACTTGAAATCAACCAACAAAGGAAAACTATACAACAAGAACAGTTTGGTAACACTTTACCTTCTGTGAAAATTGCTCATCATGACTCATACTACATGTTTGGTATTTTCTAAATTCTAATGGCATCAACATCACACCTAATAAAGTGCCCCTTTAAATCATGATCAATAGTCCCTTCCTACCTTTCAGAAAAAGAAAACTAACTACGAAACCATCTCATATCTCCCCAAAGTTTATCTCTTGTTACAAGTCCAAAGTAGTTGTTTGACTTTTCTTGTAAATATTATGTAAAAGGTAAAAGTGAAAATTTTTTTTCTGAACAAAAATTATTTAAATTCTAAAGATGCAATCTAAATTAAATTTAGATAATACATAAATGGTCTAGCAAAAAATAAACATTATCTTCCCCTATCCCCCTTACCTACACTTGGTAGGTATATTTTTGCTCATTATTCTTAAGTGTTCTTTTTTGGACATTCTTGACCAGTCCAAAAGATCCAAGTTCTCCACATTAGCCTGCCTTTGAGCCCTTCCACCATTGTTGTTCATCTAAAAGATTGGTAAATTTGGTCTAACATTCATATTCATCTAAATTTTAACTTATTCAAATAATAGATTTTATATTAAAAACAAAAAAAAATCAAATGCACAAATTTATTATACATTAAAAATTTGAAAGAGTAAAATCAATTGTGTCAGTGATCGAAAAGTTAAAGACTAAATCCATCCACCAATTTTCCTTGTTCATCTTGAGTTTTTGCAGTTTTAGTAAACAATTTGGCAATGGTTACAAGAAGTTTTTGATAGTCTCCTTCCTTCCTTACGACCAAGGAATGTCATCATTAAAATATAAATGAGAAAAGACCATAAAGAACTAAAAGATAAAAACACTTTTGCCACCTTTTATTATACTTTATTGCTATGTTGTAAACAAATAATTATTCTGAGATATACAGATAATGCTTGATAGGGCTGCACTGCACTATACCTCTGTGATTACAAATTCTGTTCTTTTTTTTTTTTTTTTTTTTTTTTTGGAAAATTTAAGGAACAAAAAAAAAAAAAAAAACCCTCAAATCTCTTGTATTCTAGGTTGCTTTCCACCTTTCTTTTTTTTTTTTTTTTTCTATCTTTGCATTTCTATCTACAGTTCTGTTCTAGTTTTTCCACCCCAAAGAAACAAAAATTATCTTCCCCTACTTGTCTCTCATCATCATAAAGCAATCTTAGTCTTTATTGGTTTTAACTTCAAACCCATACTTTCTGGTGAAAAGAGCTCTGGGGAAATGCTAGTTGGACTCAAGGGGCTTCTGGGGCTGACACTGAATTGAGGTGGTTTGTAGAAGCCATACCCCATTAGGAAATATTCCAAAGGTATCAGCATTGCATCTGGTTGTTCCTCTGTCACAATTGATCCGCATGCTTGAACCTGTATTATCATCATCAGAAAACCCCCTCTTTTTAAGATGTATCCTTTTGGTTGAGATGCAGCAGAGGAAGACAATAATAATAACTAAGATATTTCTATTACCTCTACTAAGGCACTGAATCTTCTATCTAGCTTCGAAGTCATAAAGAGAGCTTCCGAATGGAAAGGAGAGTGTTCGCCAACAAATATTAAAGTGCGACATTTCAATTTTCTCAAGCCATCGGTAATACTTGGTCTCCTACAAAATAGAATAGACAAGTGAGGAAATAATGACAGCAGAGCATGAATCGAGACAATGCAATACTACCTTCCCCTCCTCCCTCACTCTTTTTAACCAGGGCAAGTATCAGGTGAAAGACAATCAATGGATCAGCTAAGTGAGTGTAAGGGGTTGGGATAACACACTAACCTAGCCAACTAGAAAGTATTTAGAGAGAGTCATTTGAGTATCACTTCAGCTCAAAGTACTTACTCATTAATTGCCTCAAGAAACCGCAACACGTTTGGACTCTGTCTCTCTCCCAGCAACTGCACATGATCAGAGACCTCATGGATGTTAGAGAAATACTCCAAATATCATGTGTAAACTTGAGTGCAGGACTTGACAATATCTGAATGACTTACTCTTCTACATGCTTGAACTATATCTGACTCAGGTACTTCAGCACTGCCACGAACTTCCTGCATGCGATTTTATAAATGATCAGATCTTTGAATCAGCTAAACCATCCAATATATTAGTGCTTGGTCCCGGTAAGCTGGGAACAGAAGCTAACCTTGCTAAAGAACCGTATTAGCAATAACTCCTTCACCAATGTACACATACCGCAAAAGTAGAGAAAATTTGACATGACCTAAAAATCATTTAATAGAGGAATAAGCAAGTGTGTCTACCAAATGCACCTCATCCAGTAGACATATTTGATAACATGAGGGGGTAAAATAGTATAATAATAAAGAGCAATGTAGAAGGAACCTTATTACACAACCATTCTGTCCAAGACGGTGCTTTGCATAGAGGGGAAATCAGTATCAAACCCATGACTCTCTCTTTATATTTTAACTGCAGAAAACAGGCATATCATCATGGCAGGAAAAACATGCAATATTAGAGTGAAATGGGATTCCTTGAATCCACACAGCTGCTAAATTACATACTGGAATCACTTACAGCAAACAGTGTGAGAATATAAGCCCCAGCTGTTACTCCCATGCACAAAACAGTACTAAGACTGGATAGAAATAGAAAATGAGAAAATCAGTGAGGAAACAATATTCACAAGCTTCCTTTTTAGTGAAACAAGTTGCATATCATGTCTGCCACCAAGCACTTACATCCAAAAACAATAAAGGAAAAAGATAAAAAATAAAATTTCAAAGAACCAGCCTAAGCTCAAAATAACATCATGGATTACCCAAAATAATCAAGAACCTCGGCAATCTGATCAGCTAAATCATCAACAGATAAGGTTGGCTCGTCAGGGCTTATAGCAAGGGCTCCTAACTGCAATGACACTTGAAAGAAATACCATATAAGGAAAACATGCCTGGGGCATTTAAAAGTGAAGACAAAAACCGTATAATACCACAAGACTGCGTGATAAAAAGGTAATAAGTTCACAAACCTCATGGCCAGGGGGACTAATGTGATAAATACAGAAGTTATGGAGTAGCAAAGAAAATGCTTCTGGACAAAAGAACAATCCTTGAAAGCATGATATATCTGTTGGATAACACGGGGGAAGACGCAAAATAATTAGATATTATCAAGACTACGAGGAATTCACTAAAATCGAATAAGTAGAAGCTGACATGCTTCAAATTCAATCGTACAAGTAAGAAACTCCAAACTCAGACCATTTATCCAAAAAATTTCCTCTTTTCTGGTTGTTTTTTCAACTTGTGGATGATCAATCTCTACATATCAGGATATTAAGACAATAGTGCTATCAAAATCTTATACTATCCCTCTGGAACTCCTACCAAAATAAAATTATCACCATCTAGATAAAAATTATAGGAGACAGGACATGTTCAAACATCTAAGCATTGGTCGAAGATCAAAATGGTTATAATGGCAAGCTGAACGTGGTTCACTTACAATTTAAAGCCAAATCAGGATATGTAATTAAAGCCGGCTTGTCTTGGTCTCCAAAGACAGCAACGGATACAAAACCACGATCAGTCTTGACAAGGTGTTCCTGAAGGTAAATTATGGGTTGTATTTAGTCAGATAACTCATGCAAGATAACAAAAACACCAAACAAATAATAAAAACATTCAGTAGCATATTTACAAGACTTTCTATTGCCATATGCTTAAAGGAAGAAGGAATAATTCATCCAAAGACAAAAAGGAAATATCCTTCTGCTTCTCACATGGAGTTTCTCATAATTCATTCCGCCTTTAAAAAGGATCTACACTTTTTTTTTTGCTCTCTTTTACCGAGAGCAGCATAGTGTTAGTTAGCTCATGCTAGTTAACTGATCAACATATCTAACTACAATTACAGCATCCAAAGGAAAAATAATAGAAATAGGAAACAGAAAGGGCAAAGAGGAAAACTATTTTTATCACTCTCTTTAGCACCTTGAATGAAATATCATTAAATCACATGGAAATGCTTCCCATGCAGTATAATTAATAAGGAGTATGTGGTAGACAACTCATACCTGGAAGAAAAACCATGATGCAAAACCAGAATTTATGACTCGCATAAAGTAACAATCTTCACCCAAAAAATAATCTTGATGTAAAATTATATTTTTTGTGGAATAAGAAAGAACTCAGACTATGCAATTTTCAAGATTCCAGGAAGTTCAGGACTAATAGATGTTGAAAAGCTTATAAAAATGTGCGCCCAAAGAGAAATTTGGTATGGAATAACCATAATAGGGAAAAAGGCATCCCCGGTAAAAACCACCATGAACAAATTTACAAGCTCAAAAACACTCCTTCTACATTCATAAATCAACAAAAAGAAACGAATTAATACTACTTGAAGAAATTTATATCCGCATTAATAAACATGATCCTGAATTATATGAATCAGATAAAAGCTCTCAATCTTCAAAATGCTTAAAAAGAAAAAGAAAGAAAAGCCCATTTTCATCATATATCAAGAAATCGAAAACCATGAAAAAAAAAAAAAAAGGCATTTTGTCAAGAAACTGCTGGCTTTCAATACTCTTTCAAAGCTGGTAACAGAAAAACAACAAAAAAAAAAAAAAAAAGAACACGCACACAAACATAGATGACTATATTTATATGCAATGCTCAACCTTTCCGGCGAATGACACGGTATCAATATCAATTGAAACCGATTCGCAGCTGGAGTCTCCCATTTTTCCGCCGTTCTCTCCCCTCTCCTCTCTCCCTCTCTCCCACTCTCTGTATCTATATATATTCTTTCTCTCAAGATGGAGGTGGAGAGACAATGGATTCAGGCTTCACACCTTATATACCAATTTACGTCCGTATCTGACTTTCTCTCACTAAAATTTATTAAAAATACATTGTATTTTATCAAGATCGTTTTTGGAATGTATACAGAGATAGAAATCTTCCGTTTCTGTCTCTGTATGTATTTGTTTTCTCTCTCCCACCCTCGCTCTCTCTCTCTAAATCTATATATATAGATAGATATAACATATTCCGGTCGCTTTCCGCGTCAAAACTGAGTTGAACTCGCAACGATCACCGGGTCACCGACGCTCACGAGTGGTCGGGACTTGGTAATGCTAACTAACCATGGCCATGGGTTTCATTTCATAAACCATGGTTAGAGACCGACAAAAAAAAAAAAGGAGAAACTATTCTACTACAATTACGTATTTACCCTTGAATTGTATGACCGATTTGCCCATCACTTTTATCCACTATTTATTTCGTTTTTTTTTTTCCTTTAATTAAAAAAAAAGGCACAATAAATAAATATTAATTAACAACAATAACATACAAAAATATAGTTCCGTGAGTAGCAATTTCATGATCTGATAGGCCATAAATTTAAAATACGTTAGAGATAAAAAAAAATTTAAATTTATTTTTTTAAAATTTTTCTCTTTTAATCCAAATCAAGAATACACAAATTTAGAAATTTTGCAATATATATATATAACAATGTCTATAAAATTTCTTGAAAATAATTTTTTTTTATTATATTATATTTGTAGAATTATTACATATTCTATTTTTTTTTGTTTTTTTTATTTAAAAAAAAAAAAAAGAAAAAATCTCCAAGGCCTCTTGATGCCTTTAGTAATTGAAGAAGTGCCGACAAAAAAAATTAAAACAGCCCCTCAATAATTGGAGTCAAATGTTGTCACAAAAGTATTAAGTTTGATTTTTTTTTTTTTGAGTTGAATTTTGAAAAATGATATTCTAACGGCATCTATTTATATATATATATATATATATATATATTTGCAATCAAGATGGCATAGGTCAATTGATAGCAACTTCACTTATAATTCAAAAATCATGAATTTAAGACATAATGAGACGAAAATGCCTCAAAATTTTAATATATATATATGTATATATATATATATATATTTCGCAAAAGACAAACAAAATCTAGATAATGATTATACAATCAAATTGTATATATACACACATGAATTCAAATTAT
>JAXGGT010000131.1:8101217-8135759 GCA_035583425.1 Marsdenia floribunda | reverse complement strand
CGTAAAAAGTTATGGGACTTAGCAGGTCAAAAAAATAGATTGTGAACCTATGTTAATTATTGAAAATAGATAAGGGATTAAACCGGCCAATTTTCCTTAACTAAAATTTTTATGAACCTTATTCTTCCAATAAAATTATCTCATAAAAAAATAATTGAAAATATAAAAAACTAAAAAAATTGGATGAAATTGAAAGAAAGTATAGATTTCATTAAAATGTAAATAGGTTAATGAGATTTTAAATGACAAAAATATTTTTTACGAGACATACATATGTTTATGTTTGGCATTTGAATTTTGATGATTAAAAATTAAAATAAAATAAAATAAAATTACTGGAATGACTTTTTTGTCCAATTAAAAATAAATTAGGAATTTAATTGTCCAAAAAATAAAAAATAATAAAATTAAAATTAAAATATGTGTAAATTTAATTAATCTTAAAAACTAATACCTTTAATTTTGGTTAAGTCACTATTATTATTATTTTTTAAATAAAAAGGACTAAAATACTTTTAATTTTTAAATTAATGTGAAAAAACCATTTTTTATATTTTTATAATTTTTAATGCGATTATAATTTTTTTAAGTTATAAATATTTAATGACATTAATTTTTAAAGTTAATTAAATTGTTTTAATTTTATTAGTGCCTTAGAAAATGTGTTAGAGTATGTTTAAGGAGATCTCGTGCATATTTTATGCAATAACTTATCCCACATCGTAATTGTATATAAATATATCATAAAATATAAATATAGCATATATACTTGTAGTATTATTTTAGGTGCAATGAAAATGCTATTAAGTAGTTAAGCTAACTGCATTTGGTCCCTAACTTGACTCTATTTTGTAACCTTTTAAATTAAAAGCGAGTGACTATTATTAAAGAAGTTGAATGTGCAAATAATTACTTAAATACATTAATTTTTTTTAAAAAAATTTTAAAACACTTTTTGTCTTTAATATGTATCGAAACATAAATGTTTAAATAACTAAAATAGTTTATTAAAAGGTTAAAAATAAATATAATAAAGGGAAAATTTCTTATTTCGGTCCTATAACTATTTTTGTTTCTTGAACTTGGTTTTAAATATTAAAAAATCAATAACTTGGTCTTATAACTATTTTCGTTTTCTAAACTTGGTTCTAAATCTTAAAAAATTAAAAATTTGGTCCTTTTAACCAAATTTTTGGGATTTTTCGATCATTTAAGTCAAGTGAAAAGTATCGATAAAAATATAGTATTCTACCTCTTTTCATAAAATACTTTCATAAGACTAAGTATGTATTTTTTAGCACGACTTAAATGATAAAAAAATTTCACAAAGCAAGTTAAGAAAACAAAAATAGTTATAGGACCAAATTCTTGATTTTTTAAAATTTAGGACCAAGTTTAGAAAACGAAAATAATTATAGAACATAGGAAACGAAAATAGTTATAAATTTTCATAATAAAAATAGTTATTAAATTAAAATATAAATTAATAACTCAAATTTATTTATCCAATTTAAAAGATAAAATGGATATAAAATAAAATCTTTATTTATAATTTCTAACAAGACCGACTTAGTTAATCCATGGGGCCATGAAATAACAAACTCTGCGTAATAATAAAGTGAAGTAAAAGGAATCAAAGAATACTTGGCAAAACATGATTCAAAGAAAAAAATAAATAAATAAATAAACTTAAAAATATTAATGAAACGGAGTTTTTTCTTATAAAATAGATAAATAAATAAAATAAAATCAATAGAAAACCCCAATCCCGGCGTTAATCTTAGAAGATCGCTTTGCCATCTCCCCGAAGAAAATGGCTCTCCTAGCTCGAAACGCTCAGCGTCTAGGCATAACGGCGGCGACGTATCAGAGGGCTGGTTTAGCTTCAATCCATACAACACTACCGGCTACTTTCTCCCAACAATCATCGTCTCCGGCAACCTATGCAAGGACTCCACCGCCTTCCACTTCGTCACCGACTGGCTTACCTAGGGCTCTGGAGTTTGTGATTTCAAAGGTCGATGATCTGATGAACTGGGCACGCCGTGGGTCTATCTGGCCTATGACATTTGGATTGGCTTGCTGTGCTGTTGAAATGATGCATACCGGTGCCGCTCGTTATGATTTCGATCGATTTGGTATCATTTTTAGGCCTAGTCCTAGGCAGTCCGATTGCATGATTGTTGCTGGCACTCTTACCAATAAGATGGCTCCGGCTCTTCGCAGGTAGGTGTCTTTGTTGTTTTAATGCTCTGCTCCATACGGTTTCCTTTATAAAAATTGAATTTTTTTTCCCCTTTTTTTTTTTTTTTTAGCGACATATTGGTTGATTTGTCTGTTTAAACCTGTATTAGATTACAATTACAATACTATGATACTCTTTGTGTTTTTTTTTTTTTTTTTTTTTAAATTAGTTTTTATTGGGGGAAGTTTCTTAATGGGCTTTTCTTTGATTCTCCACCTGAATGGGGGAGTTTAGGGTTTCTTACAGCATGTAGTATTAATAGCAATTGGGTACTTTCAATTTCAAATTTCTTCCTGTCCTTCTATTTTAAAATTTATTTTGACTTGTGAAATAGGGATAAAAAAATGATGCCTATATGATAAGGAAACATTTGGTTCGGCATTACTTCGTGGAACTTTTTTTGGGTTGACATGCATTCATTATCTTCATTCAGACAGAAGTTTCTGCTTGGAGAAAACTTTTTGTTTAAAAATGTGCTATTTTTACAGACTAAGCCAGCTAGAAAGACTATGCACTGCCTCCGTTACACTGGCTACATGATGAAAGCTTTAGACTTCTGTATAAACTGAACTTCTTTGCAATAGCCTGATGAACTAGAAAGACTATGCACTGCCTCTATTACACTGGCTATATGATGAAAGCTTTAGGCTTTTGTATAAACTGAACTTCTTTGCAATAGCCTGATGAAGCTCCAAAGATCTTTTGACATCATGATTGGGCTCTTCGTTAGCATTATTTGGAGACTTCTTAGTTTTAGGAACAGACGTCTGTTGTTACATATGGCTGCTTTAGGTTTAAATTGGACTGTGGTTACCACATGACCATTTTCTTTTGGTTTTATATATGATAGAAAAAGGGTGTACTTATGTGCAGGCACAAGCTTCTTAAGTTTACCGTTTACCTTTTAGGTTGGGTGTTTATTTATTTTGTTGCAAACACTAGATTGAATATTGTGGGGAGAATATTTGCCTACAGTCATGAAAGGCATAGACAAAATCCAATTGAGACTTACAAGGATTTCCAAGACCTAAGATCAATTAAATATTTGTTCTACAGTGTGTGGTGTAGACCTCTTCTACATTTTGAACTCTAAACTCTTTGAAGGCAGTATTCTCGGTCCTGCTATACAGGTCATACGGTTGTCTGCTTTTAACAGAATTTAGGTTCAATTTGTGATGACTGAGTGTCATCACGTGTCTTAAATCACATTGAATGGAATTAGATCGGTGGATAGCATAGTTTTCGAATGCTGTACACAAAAAGTTGTTAATTGGTTGGATATGACTCCCTTCACGATGCACATTTCTCGACATGAAACTTGAAACTTATCTAACATAACCAAAGAATGGAGTTTAGAGTTTGTACAGGCATCTCCAGTTTGTGTAGTTCTTTTGATTTATCATATGATACAAGATTCCGGTTTTTAACCCCCACAAAAAAATGGATTGTAGATAGATAGAGACATAATTATATCCTTGGAAAGAAGAAAAGCAAAGGATTAAGAGATGTATTGCTCACTGGTTTTTGTATCAACAACTTATCGTTACACAGCTCACTTGGGCTGTGTGCAGTTCACCATCTGTCAATTTTATGAAGATTAATATGGTTTTGTTATCAATTCATTCTCTCCATTTGGAGTTGTATATGAAGAATGTAAGAAAAGGTGAATGGACCTAAATCCAGTATCTTGGTTAGGTTAATGCTTTAAGCTTCTTTGGTTTGTTTTAATGCTATCTTTGCTGTCGATTAAGCCACTCTTGCAACTAGCAGATTTCTTTTGTTGCACTCTAACTTGAATATATTTGTTGGCTAAACTCAACCTTTTTGTCATTTTGAATTCTTCTGGCAGAGTTTACGATCAAATGCCTGAGCCCAGATGGGTCATATCTATGGGAAGCTGTGCAAATGGTGGCGGATACTACCATTACTCCTATTCTGTTGTTCGGGGTTGTGATAGGATTGTGCCGGTAGACATTTATGTTCCAGGTTGTCCACCTACTGCTGAGGCCCTTCTTTATGGCGTTCTCCAATTGCAGAAGAAGATCAACAGGCGCAAGGATTTCCTTCATTGGTGGACAAAATGAGGGCTTATCCTCTTCTGGGCAGCTTTTATTTGCTTGCATATGGATAAATAAATCAAACTACCGTGCTTCCCTGGTTTAACTGAATGTTCCTAAAACCATACATATGACTTTCTCCAATCTTTGTATGTTATTGTATTCCAGCAGACGGGGGTCAAATGTTACTTGTACGTGTTTTGGATCTTGAGTTAAATTTTAATAAAGAGATTTCTCAAATATTATATGGAGTTTATAATCGCTATTTCTTTGAAATAATAGTAGTTTTTTTAGTTTTTGATTAATTTGAAATTAAGTTGATTTGAGTTGGAATTTTTTTTTTTAATTATTGTTTTGATTAATTTATATTGGATTTAAATTGTATTTGTAAAATTTAATTTTTTAAAAGTTGTGTCTATAAGTTTAATTTTTGTTTGTAAGAATATTTTATTTTGATTTGTTTTTGTTTAATTTTTAAGTATTTAATAGTCACTTTTAATTTTCATCAATTTGAATTTAAGTTTTAATTAATTTAAAATTAAGTTGCATTAATTTTTTTTTGGGGGAAATTTTTTTTTTAACACTAATTTTTTTATACATAAAATGAAATTAAACTTTGTATAATATTCTTAGTTTATTTTGACTTTTATACAATATTCAGAAATGTTAAATTCGTTATTTTTTAAAATTTGAAATATTTTTATATATGTCCTATTTTGAACTCCTAGTTTTTTACATCATAAATGAGATTGTTAAGGAATGATGCTATCCTTCTAGTAAGACCATGGGCTAAAAAAACAGTTAGACCAAATGTCTTATCTAGGACACAAGAAATCCAGGCCCACTAATACTTCAAGAGTTGGGCCCCCGTTTCTTTTTCTTATCACGTCGGACAAAAAATAGGAAATAAAAAAAAAAAAAAAGGAAAAAAACTATAAAGGGCCAGTAATGTTATAAAAGAAAAATAATTCTAAGGGTCAGCCTCATTGATCTTTCTGATTCTGTGGTATAAAAGGAGTCTGATAATCCTCCATCGTCACTCTCTAATCCTTGAGCACTCTCTCTCTAGGGTTTTTACAACCCTGCCTTTCTCTCTCTCTCATCCTATACATACACAGAGAAATTATCTTTCCAGGATCTGATATTGATTCAATGGCAGAAGAGGTACAGTATTCATCGGACTCGGGTTCTCATAAGAGGAAGTACGAGGACAACCAAACAACGCCTTCCAGGAGACCAACGGGATTTTCTGCGCCGATCTCTTCTCAGTCGCCACCGGATTCCTCTGGTGCCGGTCAACAACCGTCTTCTTATAACAGCGTACCGCCTCCTATGGATGAGATCCAGTTGGCTAAGCAGAAGGCGCAAGAGATTGCTGCTCGTCTCTTCAACAACGCTGAGGCCACCAAAAGGCCTAGGGTTGAGAACGGTGCTGGTTTTGATACGAGTGAAGGTAGGGATTCTATCCCTCTTTACCTTTCTTTTGAGTTTTTTTTTTTTTTTTTCTTCTTCTTTTTTTAACTTTAACTACTCTTTGTTAAGGTTGTGAACTTGTGTAAATGGATTTTGTCCTGTTCTTATGAGTCTGATAGTTTGTCAGCTGATTGATTATGTATCTTTCTCATTTATTCAGTCTTAAACTTAACATATCTCATTTTATTGGTTATATCATCACTCTAAAACTTTTGATGCAGTTTCAGTTCCTAAGCCTTTGAGTTCCAGTATTGCCCCACCTATGCCAATTTCGTATGGTGGTTACCCTGGTCCAAGCAAGAAAATTGAGATACCAAATGGCAGAGTTGGGGTGATTATTGGTAAAGGCGGAGAGACCATCAAGTACCTTCAGCTTCAGTCTGGTGCTAAGATTCAGGTGACAAGAGACATGGACGCCGACCCTAATTCTGCAACTAGAGCGGTTGAGCTCATGGGTACTCCTGAACAGATATCCAAGGCTGAACAGCTAATCAATGACGTCCTTTCTGAGGTAGTAATTGGCCTTCTTTAATGTAATAACTTTTCAATTGGTGAATGTGTCTATATAATCTTTCTAATTCTAAAATTCATAATTGATTAACTTTTGCATTTTTCTGGCAGGCTGATGCAGGTGGTTCAGGGATAGTCTCCCGAAGGTTAACTGGCCAACAGTCTGGGGCAGATCAATTCGTTATGAAAATTCCAAATAACAAGGTCAATATTTGTTGAAGCTGCTTATGTTTTTTCTTTGGGGATTTCCTTTTTATTTTCTCATGTATGGAGATTCGCTTCTCAGGTTGGGCTTGTCATTGGGAAAGGAGGTGAAACCATAAAAAGTATGCAAGCTAGAACAGGTGCACGCATTCAGGTATGGCCAGGGTTCTTAGTCGTGGTATCGGCGGTTACTGGTCCACTTCAGTATCAGTGATTTTTTTTTTATTAGATATTGGTATTATATTACTTGAGTTTAGAAAAAATTTCAAAATTTTTATTTCTTCTATGAAAATTCTGAAGGTAATTTTTTTTTTTTTATTTTTAAAAGGTGAAAAAAAAAAACATTTAATAAATTTTAAGGCCAAGTCTAACTATGATTTTGAACCCTGGGTATGGCTTCTCCCGTCAGTTATACCTTGGGTGTGGAAGAAAATATATAGAAATCGTTACTTGCATAATTTTATAATGTGGCTGGTTATTCTGAACTTGCAGGTGATTCCTTTGCACTTACCGCCAGGTGATACATCATCTGAGAGGACACTACAAATTGATGGCACAACTGAGCAGATTGAGAATGCAAAACAATTGGTTAATGAAGTCATCTCTGAGGTATGTTTGTTATGCTTGATAAACTGTGAGTTCTGGATATCTTGTGAATCTTTTGTTTGATTATTAGGGGGAGAAAAAAAGATACTTATGTAGTTTATTTACATGGTCTTATCGTTTTATCAAGTCTTTGTTGAGCTTTGTTGAGCAATATGATGTTAGGATCACTAGTCTAGAGTCTGGACTACACTTTCAGTTTCCACAATCTGGACTATGTGCATTGTTAGATGTGGTTGTTGTTTCAAATGTAAATATTATGTATTTCTTGATGCTTGCATTTTCCTGGGTGGGAGGCTTGTGGTTGTTGGTGTCATTTGTACATGGTGTTGCTTAGTTGCAGTGTACTCGGAAAAAAATGGCTCTCTTCCTACAGATTTGTTCCACTGCTATACCTATTTGCTGGACTTAATATTTGGTCAAATTCTCTTGTTTGCTGCGTTGATATCTTGGTGTTTGAATTTGAATTATTTGTATCTTTTCTATATATTTCTGTTCATTCGTTCACCATCCTAAATTGAATCTAAGTCATTTTGAGCTGTACCAAAATAAAAGGCCTCTATCTACTATTTTATTTTATATTTTTCTGTTTTAAAATTATATTTTTATATTAAACAACCAGCAGTTTTTCTAAGTAAAACAGCATCCAGTTGATGTGAGACCATAGTATCACGCACTGATGTTAGTTCAATAATTAATTTTAGTTAATTAATCAGTCAAATGTTTTTCTAATATTTGTTGTGCCAACTCTAATGTGTATATTTAATTTAGGAGAAGGGGTGATGTGACTCCTTGATTGACATATTTCAAGCATTGTGGTCTATTATATGAAGACTAATTTGCTTTAACTCTCTATTTATCTTTGTTAGTGTTCTGCTTATACCTATTTCTTTATTTGATTGGTTAGTTCTAGTTGTTTTATTTTTTTTATTGCTCAAATATCATTTGAAAATTTTTATCCACTCACCAGAATATATAATGCACTCATCAAGTAGCTTTCTGTGCCAGTAAAATTTCTATTTTGGTTGATCGTGGTTAAAATGATCTGACTCAAGGGAGGGAGAAGAGTGGTCATTCTCAATTATTTATACTTGAATTTTCAATTCTAAAATTCCTGTGTAAAATTCTTAGGCAGTTTGTTCCTAGCTTGCAGTATGGAATCTTTGGGGGGTGGGGGGGTGGGATGCTATTATTATTGTAGTAAGTCTCTTGTGGTTGATTATGGAGGGAAGGAGATCTGAAAATATGGATTTTCACTATTGTTAAATTGTTCTTCGAGACATGTACTTCGTATGCAGCTGGTTTCTTGACAGATCAGTTGGTATGAGATTTGGAAATGAGGGTCAAGGATTTTCAATATTTGGAATTCATCGATTCAAGTTTTTTAATGGTGAAGGTCTTTGGTAATTTGAGACACATACCCTAATCTGTATATTTTGATCTGTTCAATACTTGGACATCTGATTTTATGTGAGGCAGGTATTGGCACAGCCTATACTCAAGGTAATTTTAGGCATTGCAAAATTTTTTGTAGTACTGAAGATATATATACATATATATTAAACATAGAATTGCTGAATGCTAAAGTAAATTCTCAAGTCTATAGTCGGGATTCAACATTGTTGGATTGTGTTGGTTCACTATGTATGTTTATACTGATGATGTTGCTGGGAACTGTTGTAGGGTTAGTGGGTATTGGACTTTGGTGACACCAACATGGACCCATTTAGTGTTGGTGTTCCCCCAGCGTTGTTCTGGTATGGTTCTGAACCTTTTTTTTTGATAAATTGTCCTGTATACTGGACATGATAAGGATGATTTTGCTGGGGATGCAGTGGAGTTGACAAGTATTGGTTTTCAATCTATTTTTAAGTGGGATATAGATGATCATTATTCACATTGGTTCACTACTTTAATTTCATTTGATATGAATATGCTTTGCTCAACTTTTAATTTAGAAGCTTCTTAGTATTTTATTGCTAAACTTGAATGTTTTTATCAGACTAAATTTAACTAGATAAAATCTGTATTCCAATTAAAAAAAAAAGAAAAGAAAAGAAAAAGAAAAACTGTTATTTCGAAGTCTATTAACTGTTACAGTTGTTTATGTTTCATATTTCCTTCTTGAACTTCCTTTCCTTATGTGGTGACCTTGTGCCCATTTACAAAATGTTTGTCTCTTTCGTTTCAGATAATTCCTTGTAATGGTGTGTTATGGACAATTATTATACATTATTACAAGATTTATTTTTCTTATGCTATTTTTCCAAACTGTAGTATAAGTATTAACACGGTTCACGTATCTTTCTTTGATATTTGTTGCTGACTTATAAGGTGTTCTCTTTGCTAGAAGTTTTCTGCATTGTTTTAGGTTAAGGCTTTTGCCTTTAGCTATTATGTTGCAGTCCTGATGGTGAGATGATATTGGATCTCTTTCTTATGTCGTGCTGACATTATGTTTGTTATTTTGTATCTTGCTATTACAAAATCAATGTACAGATAGTTATAAACCTAGAATTTGCACTTTATCTTTATATTGATTAAATTGTATGACTTATACCTGCTGTTTGTTATCATTTGCTAATCTGAATGATATCACTTCCTACTGGTTAATCATTTTCCACATATTGGAGATTGTCCTATAGTTTCCTGCTTAATTTAGAATCTGTATAGCATTTTGCAATTTCCTTCTGTACCTATTCACCTCGAATAGGGAGAGGATGGGCTTCTGCAGGAGTGTTTCAATAGTACCAGCCCACAAGTACGGTATGTAGGCGTCTAAACTTCGCTTAATGGAAATATACTATATGATGAGATTTCTGGTCTTGTAGCATTGGGATAATGATGCTTATATTATTCTGTGTTAACTGCTTAATGTTTTATCTGGATAGGCTGTCCTCTTGTTTTGTGGTATGTTACTCTATATTGTTCTGTTGTATTCATTGTGCTTGGTTCATTTAGTATAACAAATTTGTGCAGAATCGACTTCGAAATTCAGGTATGGCTGGAGGTTATCCTCAGCAAGGATACCAAGCTCGCCCCCCTACTAGCTGGGCTCCTCCTGGTCCACCCATGCAACAAACTGGTTATGGCTACCTTCAGCCTGGAGCTTATCCTGGTTCTGCTCCGCAGTATAACATGAATCAGCCAACCTACCCTGGTTATCCACCACAGCCTGCCTCTAGTGGCTATGCCTCTGGCTGGGACCAGACAGCTGCCCCAAATCAGCAGACTGCTCAGGGAGGTGGCTATGATTATTATGGACAGCAGCAACCTCCACAGCAGCAGGTACCTGGAGGTGCTGGTGCTCCTGACAATACTAATACCTATGGTTACAATCAGCCACCTACTGGATATAGTCAAGGCCAAGGTTATTCTCAGGATGGATATGGTGGATATCATGCACCTGCTTCTCAATCTGGTTATGGTCAAGCCCAACCAAACCCAGTTGCTGGTTACGATCAGCAACAAGGCTATGGTTCAGCATCTGGATACGGAAATGCATCAAACCCACCAGCTGATGGCAATACAACTTCATATGGAACTCAAGGCGATGCTAGCCAAGCTCCACCTGTTCACTCATCCTCTATTGGCCAGCAGGGTTACGGTACTGGTCAGCAACCCAGCCCCAATCCCAACTACCCTCCGCAAGGTTCTACTCAACCTGGGTATGGTGTGCCCCCTAGTTCCCAAGGTGGATATGGTACTCAGCCTCCTGCCAGTTATGGTCAAAGTTACGGACCACCTCAGGCTCAAAAGCCTCCGACCAGTCAACCAGGTTATGGGCAGCCCCAGCAGTCACCAAGTGCCCAAGGAGGTTATGGTCAGTCTGGATATCCACCTGCTCAATCAGCTGGTTATGGACAGCCCGATTCTTCTGGTGCCCCGCGGGCCCCATCATCTGGTTATGGTGTGCCAGCTGCTCAGGCCGGATATGGTACCTCCCCTTATGGAGCACCACCAGTGTCCCAACCTAATTATGGGCAACAGCAAACGCAGACATACAACAGTGGATATGGAGCTGGTTACTCTCAGCCTCCTGCATACTCTTCTGATGGAAGTTCAGGTGGAAATGCACGGGCAACATATGACTCAGCTCCAGCATCACAGGGAGTTCAACCAAGTGGAGCTTTAAAGGCTTCGCCACAGAGCTGATGCTTGTCAAAAATCCAACCTGAGTGGGCCTGCCTTCTCTTGTCTTTAGATATTAATAGGAAGTTTAGTTAATTGGTCTTAGAATTGGTTTATGTACTATGTCTAGGTCTTTTTTGTAGATCTAAGCGTATTAATGAAGTAAGCATGGTTTTTAATTTTGGATTTGAGAGTTTGATTAATGTGGATGTTGATGTTTGTATCTTGTTATATTCTTGCTCTGTCTTTTGACATTTGATGAGTTTTTGAACTTTCTTGGTATTCATATGGATTAGATAGGCAGGACTGGTGCTTATTCTTGGACCAAAGAAAAGAGTTTCGAGAGATCTTGTAGGTTATATGGAGCCTGAGCGAGGCCTTATATTTGGATAATAAGGTGGGAATTAGACTGCATATTTCGTGCGGTGCGGGAGCTGTTTTGTTGGCCTCCTTTTGCGACGTTGAAAGATGGGTCTCTCTCTCAAAGTAAACATTTAAGATATGTTTGAATTTAAATATTTCATTTTAATTTTTAAAATTTTAAATTAAATTTTGTTCACTTTGATTTTTTAAATCAAAAGATTTAAACAAAGAGTACGAACATAGGAAAAAATAAAAAAAAAATTAATTTATTTGACCTTTAAAATATTAAAATTAAATAATCAAAACTATATTTAGGATTAAATTCATTAACCTTTCTGTTTTACTTTCACTCTTATAAGGGGGATTATTATTAATATAATGTAATTTTTTTTGGTTATATATTTAACTCTATTTAAGGTAATTATTATTAAAATTAATTATTTTATATATATATATTGACAACTAAGAATAAATTTAGATAAGAAACATATAATTTTATTGATAAAGATTTTGAGTTCGAGTTATAGAGTAAAAAAAGTTTCGAAAATATATATATAAAACTAAGTAAATTTTTTCTTCAAAAAAAAACAATGATACTAAGAGTAAATTTGATTAGTATTAAAAAAATTGATTTTCAGAGGTGTGATAAAATTAGTTATTATATATATATATATATCTGAACGGATTTAAAATAAATTACAAACGGAAAATTGGTCATTTTAGTCCACATATTAATTTCGTTTGGACAAAGGGATCCCTGTTTTTTATTTTTGGACAAACGAATCCCCATTCTTTTTTTGTTTGGACAAAGGGTCCCTATTTTTTATTTTTGGACAAACGAATTCCCATTTTTTTATTTGGAAAAAAGGGTCTCTTTTAAATAATTTTTGTCAAAAAATACAACAAGAAAATAGAGGAATTATGAGAAAATTAAAAATAAAATGAAATAATTATTATCACAATATGTAGAATAATAATAAATCATGTAAAAATTAACAACTTTTTTCAAATAAAATTGGTTAAAAAGATTCGTTTGTCCAAACGAAAAAAGAATGAGAATTATTTTGTCCAAAAATATAAAACAATAACCCTTTTGTCTAAATGAAATTAGTATGGGGACTAAAATGACCAATTTTCCTTTAACAAACAAAAGCAGAACCCATGGATAAAAAAAAGGCAAAAACTGCAGGGCTCAAGTTGCTAACCTTTAACAAATTATGTCCTTTAGTGTAATTTACAGTTGAGGGTCTAGGGTTTTTATGAGGAGAGCTTAGTGGCTATATATATACATCTTTTAACCACCCAGGGAACCGATTAAAACAGCTCGAGTATGAATTTGAGTCTATTGTTGGCCCCAAACAACGATGGCACCAACTATTGCTCAATTTCAGCTGAGCAATGGTAAAAACGCTGTCAGGATTTCATTTTTCATCTTACACGATTTGTTTGTTCTGTCCGTTGATTTTTGATATAATATTACTTTCTGGTTTTGATGATGCAATTGTTTGATAATTGGTTTTGTTTGATTTAGGGGCTGAATCATTTAAAGTAACTATTTCTAATATTATTGGTTGTAAGCATGGCTTCTGCAGAGGAATTTCTTAATGCCCATGGTTAAATCTGTATTAACTAGGTTAATGCTTCAAACATTTCACAGATGTTTTATTAGTGAACAGATAATAATAGTGGTCTTGCCAGTTCTATCTGTTGATTCAGTGTATTTTGGGGCTCTATAACCGAGTCAGCAGCAGGTGCCCTTTTTAATGGCAACCCGTCTGCCGCATGGAGCCGATATGAAGTTTCCTGATTGAAGATCCATGAAAAATTTCTATGTTTTCATGATACAATAACCGGGGTATATGTATATACCATATACACACACACATATATATAATCTGTATAACGTATTTATCTTTGAGAATGGCACTCCAGTCAGACACGGGGGTTTTGTACTTAATTCAATGACAAGCCACCTTTTGCATGGTGCCAATAAAGAGCTACCTATCACGATTGGAGGAAGCTATTGGTCCATAACTTCCCTTCAAATTTAAAGTAGCTAAATGACTTCTAATATCCTTTCCCTTGTTCATCCATTAGATTTATGAATTTATTATATTGCACTGCATACTTAGTTTGATTTGATACATAGGCCGATGGGCATGTAGTTCCTGTTCTAACTCACTCTCTGTCATAAAACATCCATTTTTAGTGGAGCTTTATAGGTTTCATGTTTATTGATCTTGTTCTTGACAAGAAAAGATTCATTGTTTTTTGACAATTTAAAATGTTGTAGTTATATGTATATATATATGCTGTGATGAAGCTCTAACGTGTAAGGAGAACCTACTTTTACAGTTGGTTCTTCAATGAAATCCATTCGTTACGCTTGGCTTCTGAGCAACATTTTCTTTTCCATTTTTTTTTTTTGGGTCTCAGATTTAGAGTTACTGTTTATAGGTAGTTTCTGTTATAGCCAGAGAAAATGTCAATTTCATATCTCTATGTAGAAACATTCACTTACATTTCGAATATGGAAAGGAAGAAATCAGAGGAGTTGGGGCACTTCCGGAGTGCCGACTGTAACATTGACGAAGAAAATTGAACCGGATAAATTTGGTACTAAACTTGCAACTATATTAGTTGGACGCACGGATGTTTCCGAACTAACTAGTGCTGTTAAGTAAGCACGTCGTTGTTCGGAGCTTTCGATGATGAAGCTCCCGGGATCTGGAATGGCGGAATCAAACCCGTAGGATGGGGGAAAGATTGAATCGCGGCGAATGAGTTTCATCACTAACTTGTCGCCACCATGAACAGATTTGGTGGATGAGAGGAGAGATAACCAGACATGAAACAAAATGAAGGAGAAAATGAAAGGATGATTTTGCATTGTTAAAACTCTATGTGTATACGACAAAGTATCTACTATTTTGTGTCTTTGTTATTCAGAATAATGAAGTATATATCTTACAAAATAACCGTTAAGAATTTCAAATTATCTCTTAAAAATTTTATCAATTATAAAAATATATTTGACAAAAGATATGTGAGATATCAGCGTAATAATATATATATATATATATATATATGACTGCTGTGTTCCAGAAATATTATTACCAAAGATTGGGGTGAATTATCTTTCATTTTATGGACAAAATATTATTACCAAAGATTGGGGAGAACTATCTTCCATTTTATGGACAAATTTGGTTGATTGCATTTTCTTTTTAAGAAATGTATATATTTCGATAAGTATTTTGATGCCATAACTTTGACTATTTTACATGAGGGAAATATCTCCTATTAAATGATATTTTTTTTTATGGAATTTTATTGATTCTTTTGGGTCCAGAATATTATTACCAAAGATTGGGGAGAATTATCTTTCATTTTATGGACAAATTTGGTTGATATAATTGCGCAAGAAATGGGCCAAGTGTTAATGTGCAAGAAATAATTGTGAACTTTGACTTTGACTTTATGGTCCTAAGATTTTTTTTTTTTTTTTAAAATTTGAGATATTTTTACTTCTGTCGTGTCTCGAACGCATGACCTTGTAAATTATAAGTAAGACTACTATCAACTGAGCTACATTTTCTTGGTGGTCCTAAGTTAATCATAATCAAAGTGTCATGTGGAAAAATAACAAGTTTATTTACCTTTTTTTTTTTTTTTTGTTTAGTACATGAGATGTTCTGAATGGGTTCTAACTATGAGCAATATCTTTAAGTCATGTCCACATTCAGACTAATTTTTACTTGAGCCAGATAAGTTCCTTACAGGAGCTCTAACTCCCAAGTTTTTAAACGATTGCATGCATGATTGCACTTTCAATTTCGTAATCTCACTTGTTCATTTTTACTTGTAACTCGTACGAAACTATGAAGTGGTATTTATTATTCTTTATTTATTTATTTTTTTTAACAAAAAAAAAATTACACTTTTACGTTAAAAATATAATAATAATAATAATTTTAATTAAAAAATTTTAATTTTTTTTTTAATGTAAATAATTAATAAATATAAATTTTTAAATACTAGTTATAAAAATATTAGGAAAAAATAACGTGAAAACTATTTTTTTTTTTTTTTGAAAAAAAACATCAAATTTCTTTTTAATGTTATGAATAAAAACTACAAAAAGAGTAATATTTTTCCTTCAATACTCTTCTAATTAATGTTTTGAATCTATTATTAATTAATCTTTAAAAAAATAATAAAGTCATTTTTTTAATATAAAAACAGATTAAATTTTGAGTTTCTTAGACGGTTTGACAAATTAAAACATAATAATAATAAAAAAAAAAATCAAAATAAATAGACCAAAACAATTATTAAAAAAATAATAATAATAATATAAGAAACAAAAAAAAAAAAAAAAAAACCCAAAAAGAAAAGGGCTAAAAAATTATTAAAAAAATAATAATAATAACATAACAAAAAAAAAAAAAAAAAAAAAAAAAGCAAAAAGCAAAAGGCTAATAAAATTGGACTAATTTTTCCATCATCAATCTTCAGACTTTAGAGGCCCATAGATAACAAGCCAGAGGGAGTCCGTGTATATATATATATTCTTTCATTCATTCATTCAGTCACCTTTAGTTAGGATTCTTATGGTTTTCTTTAGTAGTAGTAGAGCATAACAACGAATGCCAAACCTCTTTACAGTATGTTGTTCCTGAAGGCTAACCACACTTTAGGTGAGTAAAGCAACAAAAATGCCATGATTGAACCGAAGAACATTCTTACAATATATCTCATTGGGTCATAATCGAGTTCTTCGGAAGCAGCAGCAGCAGCAGCAGCAGCAGTACTACTACTACTTGGCATTGCCATTGCTGAAGGTAAAGCCTCTACAACTGCATCTGCCAGATCAGTGATGAATGAAGGAGTGCAATTGAGAGCAGGGACTCGGCCCCAGTTTGAAATACCAGACTCCAGAGCCAGATGCTTGTATTCCATATCAATCTCTTCGAGAGTCTCGATATGCTCACTCACAAAGCTGAAATTTGCAGAAGCAAAATAGTAAAAGTATGTCAGGGACTCCCTTAAAACCAAATAGCCAGGCAAAGAAAGGAGCTGCCTAGCTCGTTGTGCAGGGAGCAAAGGGAACACAGTTCTAGAGTTAGAATTCAGTGTGTCGGCAAACTTTTTGTTTGTAGTCCTTAGAAACAAATTTGAAAGTACATTCCCATGTTAGTATTTCAGGATAGGACTCTGAAACAATAAAATCAATCTAGCCAAGATCATGAACTACAATTGTTATTTGTAAGCACAAATCCACGTAAAGTATCGCCTGGGAAGAAAGAAAATGTTTAGGCAATAATAGTTCAAAGAAGTAAATCCAAAAAATTGGTACATAGTGAGGGTTGAGTAGAATAATCATCACAGAAGAGCTTCCATCATACATGAAGGAATTGGTAGTGAATTTGAGTAATTCAATTCAAACAAAGTGCATATAGATCAAGAAAACATACCTAACAGGAACAGCCAGAAGTGACTTCACACCTTTCTGACCAAGCTCCACAAGAACTTCATCGGTGTAGGGTTTCAACCATTGAACAGGTCCAACTCGGCTCTAGTAGTTGAGAAAAGGGAAAAAAAAACAATTTAGAAGCAGAAGAATAAAGTCAATGCAATCTAGGTTAGTGGGTTACAAGATAACTCTACAACTTGATGTTCTCTCAAATAATAAGAGATATATACATAATGTCATTCGAGGAGATCACCAAGTGGAAATTCTTATATCTCAATTTGTGAATTGGCGAAATAGAAAATCATTTACTAACACCCACCTGGTAAGCTAAAGTGTGAGCATTGTTGAGTCCCCTTGCTTTTAATTCTTGCATTATTAAGAAGATACACTCCTCCATCTGGTCCTTGTATGGATCACCAGCATCCTCAACATAACTTACAGGTACTCCATGGGCACTAAAGAATATCATGACCTGAAAATGCAAGAAGAAAACCAACCCCAAATTAGTCATGTGGCTCTTAGTTATGAATTCTGTTAAGCATTTAATAAACAAATTCAACAAAAGGGCAAGAACCTAGTTGTTTTTGGGGGAAGTTTAAAAGGAAAATAAAGAAAATTCGTAAAAGTTTAAGGGCCTCTAGCATCTTATACACTATGAACAAATGAGTCAAAGACTGGGCAGTGCAGTACTTTTAACTTACAGTTCAGACAACTTAAAGACTTCATTAATCAGAGTGAAATCTTTAAATGACACTTATTTGGGATTGGAAGTAGTACAAGAAAGGAAAGGAACTGACCTCTGGAGGCTCACTAAAATTCTGTAGCTCATTTTCAATCAAGTCAGCCATGGATTTGATGTAGCCTTCACGTTGATACCAAGACTGAATAATAGCCACAGGCAGTCTTGATAGATATGCATCATTCCTGGTAAAGAATTTAGCCATGATATTTCAGCTTGGAACAAAAAAGGGACATCCACATAATGACTAAAATTACCTTATGCCATTGAAATACGTTAAAATGATTAAACTGAATAAAACTTATTACCTAAACATGCTTTGCAAAACACGGATGCTTGAACCAGTTGTAGAGATTGAAAATTGAGGGTATAGTGGAAGTACTACAAGCTTTGTGATCCCATCTCTCTTAATCTGTTGAAATACAATCCTCTCAAATTTATTAGTTCAAAAAGTATTGACTTTATGTAACTGTTGCTTAAGCTCACGTAAGATTTTATGACTAAAAAGGCACATTTGCAAAGGAAAAAGAAAGAAAGAAAAATTAAAAAAAAAAGGTGGGTGGGAGGTGGGGGGAAGGAAGGCAAACAAACATGAAGAGTTCTGATACTTGCCTTGTCAACAGCTTCCTCTGTAAATGGGTGCCAGTATCGCATTGCAACATAGAGATTTGCAGAAATAGCTTTTGCTTCCAGTGCCACTTTCAGAGCATCAGCCTTCATAATTGTTAACATAACAAATGCATCAAAAGCAACATGGTAACAGAAACCACACTGTGAACAGCCGAAATAAGGAACTTTAAGTTGTATATATACCTGCTCATTAGTTATCTTACGTAAAGGTGATCCCCCTCCAATGGAAGCATAGCCTTCCTTACTTTTGGGAGCTCGAAGCATTGAAATTAGTTGAGCCAGAGGCCGCTGGAGGAAGCGGAACAACCTGGGAAGCCTTATAATATCCTGTCTTAGAAAATGAACATGTTAGGACATATACTAAATTATGAAACCTAGATGTTTCAATCCGAATGAATTGTAGCTTACAGGATCGGCAAATAAATTGTACAAGAATGGCTGAACATCATTAAGTGTCTCCGGTCCTCCAAGATTAAGAAGCAGCACCCCTATCTTTTCTTCTGCAGTGTAAGCCAGAGACTCAATGGAACTTCCTGGATGTGTGCATACTCCAGCAGAGCAAAATGTTCTCCCAACAGAGTCCCTATGCAGCACAGAAGGGTGGAGAGGTGGCACACCAAGAACATTGCTTTTCAGGTTAGCTGATTCAGGAAGTCGACTCCGAGATGCTTCATTTGATGTACAATAAACTTCTTGTCCTCCATTTGATATTTTGAAGGAACATGCTTTTACTCTATTCTGAGGGAGCATACTACAAATACAAGCAAAAGATCCAAAAATATAAATCTCAAACCAAAACTGAGAAGCATCAGATATGCATAAAAGGTAATCTTATAGAATAACCTCCAAATTTGCATGAAAGGAACAAATGAGACCATTCCCTTATTAGCTGTCCAAGAGTAAGGACCAAATAATAGGGTGAAGAACAAATAGTTCCCATCGTTGAATTCAAAAATCTTACACCTTTTTCTGGAATGGCAGTTGATCATGCATTAAGCTTTATCTATTAATTTCTTTAAAAGACAACCATCATCAAGATTAATAGCTTGGACAAAAAATTTATACGTAGAAGAGACTAGAAGATTGTTCACATCAAGGTGACTGAAGAATTTCACAAGTTCCAAATCAAATAACAGATCACCATAACCACTCCCCAGTTCCCCCACAAACAAAATAAAACCTCCCAGAAACAGGGCTACGCAATACAGATTGTAGAATACATGTTGATGGTCAATTATGCAATAATAATATGAAATGAAAGACTTGAACTACTCAATTAAAATGAAATAATGGAAAAGAATATTAATCAAAGCCAACGAATAAGGGGAACGAAGGAGGAGAAGAGGGGAAACTAAAGATGTGCAAAATGTATGAATTTTCAAGGTATTCTAATCAACTCAATCTGTCTTGATCAAACGATGAAGTTTTTAATTTCCCCATTTTATGGGCACACGTAAAAAACCCGGCGCCATCACAACAGCTGCAAGTGTACGAATCTTTAAGCAATTCAATGTGGTCATGGTCAACCGTTTTCTGATTTTTCAAATAGAACAGCGCACATATGAAATCCCAATAGGATCACGAGAAATGAAATAAAAACGGATCAAAATCTTACCAGGAAAAACTTTTATTGCTCAAGTTGCCAACATTCGACGTGGGTATTTTCATTTGATAAGGAAGAACACGGGAGGCATCCATGGCTTTCAATTCCCTCTTTTACTTAACTTGTGTATCTATATATTTTATATATGTGTGTGTAAATCAATCACTGTATCAAGAAAAGGGTTTTTGCCAAAAATTTTAAAGAATTTAGATAATAGATTTCTGGGATCCTTTTAGTTGAAGCCTTTGAATGGATTTTGGAAAATAAATTCTTGAATTTGGACTGTGCTGTGTGATGCACCGGAAGGTTTGGAAACTATTATATAATAAAAAGTCTATCAAAAAAAGGGGTCAAAGAGTTTTGGGACGCGTTTCAGCAATGGAGGCGGTGCAACATTTTGGTAGAATACACCAAACCTCGCTGGTCCAGGCCATTGTTGTCAACTCCCTCACCTTGACTTAGATGGCATTCTTGTAATATTAAGATGATAAATGTAGAAGGTTTTTATCAATTGTTTGATAATTGGTGGATTTGGTCTGCACATTTAATGTAGGAGTTGGAGTTGGAGTAGGAGTAGGAGGGACCTTTCCATAGACAAATTTGTCCAAAATAAATAAATGTGACGTTTAACTAATATTAATTAGACATAAAAAATCTTAAAATTTGTCTTCAACTAAATATTACATTTAATATTCTTGAAATTAATATTTTATAACCATCTTTTTTTTATTTTACAAATAAAAAATTACATTTTTAATACAACATAAAAAAATTAAAATATTTTTTAATTTTATGAGAATAATTAAAAAATGACTTATAAAATACTAATTATAAAGAATATTAAAAGAAAAAAAATCAATAAATATATATTAATTTTTAATATAACTATTAAAAACAAAATGAAAAGAATAGATTGTTTATATTTATATAAAAAAAAATACATTAATTTTTATATTTTCTTAGAAAAATACTAAAGTGAAATGAGTAACTCTAATATTACTTACTAAAAAAAAAAAACTCTAATATTAAAAAGTATACTAAAAATATATATACACACTTCCATTTATTTAATTTGATTAAAAAGGCAGTAGGGCATGCAATCAAAATAAGACATTCTTTTCATTTGCACCAATTACATATGCTGCTTCTGTTTTAACTCTCGCTGTGGCATAATGCATCTTGGGTATATTTTCATTTGATGGATGGCTCAATTTGGTCATCTCAGGACCAGTAAGTATGGCACTGCATGTATATCTGAAGTTTCAACCACACCAGAATGACCAATTTGTCCACCCTTTGAGACTACCACCTGTAGATCTTTCTTTCTATTCATTATTATTTTAATAGCTGAAACTTCAACCTTGAGGAAATGATCAATTTGCCCAAGAAGATTGATGAAATTGTTCTTGGATGGTTGTAGTTGTATTGCTACAGTTAATCTGGGAACAATTGCTGGCTTTGAGTTCTAGGAGTTTCTGCATTGCAAGCATTCAAAATCAATCTATACATTTGGAAGACTGAATTTCCATTTCCATCAAAGTAACATCCCTCATTCATTATAAGCTCAATTCCTCAGCAATGTATAGTCATAAAATGAAAAAGGGAACAAAAAACTTACTACATCCCTCATCTGTTCTTGTTCTTGTGCCAGTGTTCTAACTGCTGCTGTATATGTGTGTGAGAGAGAGAAAAGCACTGCTTCTACTCATCAATCTTGTTTATTTAAGATCAATTACAGTAGATGTGGAGGAGAATGTATATGGAAAAGCATTTACAGCAACAGATTTTTATTGTATCAACAGTATCCATGGTCCATGAGGATGTATATGTTTCAGTATGGTCTCTGTAAGGATATATAAGTAAATGAGGAGCAAGTCTGAACAAAACCAGTTCAACTTTGTTTTGAGTTGCCATTTTGAAGAAAGAAGGAAAAAAAAAAAAAAAAAAAGAAGAGCTAGGCAATTAAAGTTGTGTGAATAAGTGAGCTTTCCATTACACAAAGCTGTGAGAAAAAGTAAGGTATTGTGCAGTTTAAAAATGTGCAAAACTTATTAAGGGCATCACTTCAATCTAGGATTTCCAATAGTATTCAACCAAAATTCATGAGATCAAACTATTACAAGAATAAGCTTGAAATGAAGTTTAATCATCTCATGGCACCTATCCGCCCTATTCAGCATAAGCAAATAAACATACTCACTTGAAAAAAGAAATCTTGGAAACAAACTTACCTAAATTATGACACAATTGCAGTCCACACGGTTGTAAGGGGCTTCAATTAATCATATGAAATGCACAGAGAAGGACCCATGCTTTCATGTAAGTAAAAGAGCTTTATAATTGCTATCCTCAAAAAATTTATGCTTGTAGCAAAAATACAACATAAGAAGCACACTACACTACCCCCAAATTCTTAGCAAATTAAAATATTTTTTTTCCCTTCCAGAAAACCAAATGATGCTCTCAAAAGCAGCATTCACAATCAAATGGGCACAAAGGGGTACCTCCAGCATCAGCTTTCCCAATTCCCAACTCCTCTTCTGTATAAATAGCTAAACCATCTCCAGTTCTCTTCCTTCGGCAAGACGGCTGGTCTGAAATATGATTACCGTTTTCCTTATCACCATCACTCTTCTTGATATCCTTCCTCCTCTTCTTCTTCTTATTTTTATCCACCTTATCATCAGACTTTGAAGCTTCCACATCTCCTGCATCTTTCTTTGCTTTCTCGTTATCTGGTTTCTTCCTCTTCTTTCCAGCAAAAATTTCATCTATCTCATCCCCTACTTTTTTAGGGGTTATAGAGGGTTTTTTCTCATCATCCTCCACAACAAGGCCTTCAGCCAATTGTGTGGATTTCTTACTACTCTTTTTGGGCATTATCTTAGATAATCAAAAACCTACACATTACGCAAAAAATTCAATGTAATTTTTTTTTTTTCAATTCAAGTTAAAATTAGAGAAAACCGCAGTTTCAAATACAAACACAAAACAAGATATACATAAAAACACATATTACATCCATATTCAGTGTAAAAGAAAGAAAGAAGGAAAAAAAAAAAAAAAAGACTGTACAATCTCGGAAAAGATTGTTTCTTACCCTGTTTCTCTTGATTCGATTTACAGAGGAGAGGATTCGTTCAATTCTTAAACCCTACAGACTACTACTGTTCATAGCCATAGCTAGAGCTACGCTGTTACACTGCGCACAGAGATCAACCAAGTTAGAGCTGGGAAGGGGGAAGTCGGATGTGGGCAATCTAATCTTTGACTAGCCCCTCAGCCCATTTACCGTATGACTACTACTTTTGTGGGCTTCATGAAGCCCCACCAACCCATTCTATAATAATTGGCCTGGCCCACAAATAATCGAGTAATTGTCAATTATTCGTTACCCATTTGGCACAAATAAATAAACGTATTATAAATATTAGGAAAACTATTTGGATAACACTTAACTATTCGAAAATTTAACTTTTACACTTAAACTTTTTTTTGTTCAACTTTTGTACTCCAATTTTTTAAAAGTGTAAAATTTAGCATTCCGTTCAAATTTTCCGTTAAATGCTATCTTTCTGTTAATCATGTGACTTGCACATGACTTTTTAAAGGTATTATAGTAATTTACATATTTTTTAAATTTTTAAAGGATTCAATTTTAAGAATTAAAAATTTATGGGTATTATTAAAAAAAAACTAAAAAATTAGAATTTTTTTTTTTCCCCTCTTTCTCTTTCTCTTTTTTCCTACCCTAGCGTCGCCGCCACCGCCGCCTCCATCCCTTCTCCTCTTCCTCCTTCTTCGTCTTCTTCATATGGCTGAATTTGCCTCACAGAGACGATGATAAAGGTGAGTTCGTGTTACCTGATTTTGCAGACAACGATCTCAGCATCGCAATGATGCAATTGGCAAAAGATTCGAAGCGGGGGCCACAAATTTCACATGGGTTGTTCTTGAGAGGTGATATTCATTTCAATTTGTTCTCTCATTAACTTGTGTTTTCTGATTTCACTGGTCAGAGGGATGAAAGAGATTACGGAAAATACCCTAACAAAAGAGGACATGTGTATCTCACATGATTGAAAGTGCTGGAAAAGGAGAAGATTTTGACCGAAAGGACCTACTTCAGAATTTGAAAATAGTTATAGAATTTAGTTAGGTATTTTTAAAGATTTAAGACCAAGTTCGAGAAACGTAAATAATTACAGGACTAAAGTCAGAAATTTTCCTTTTAAATTTGTAAAAATCCAAAAATAATTATCAAATACCCAAAAAAAAAAAAAAAAAAAAGACACTATACAATTATTATGTTATAAGCTTTAATTGCTCTTTCAATTTAAAAGCTTAACAAGCAAATATATATATATATGGTATAATGTTAATTGTTTTAATGTAATGGTTCAACTCTCTCTGTTTAGTTTCTTTCTTTGTTTAGAAGGGAAAAAGAGGATATGACCACAGCCATGTAGTTTCAGAACCACATAAGGGTGGATATGGAGAAAAGTAAACAGAGAAAATGCTGTTTCGTTTCATCTCAAATTCCAAAAGAAACCATCAGAGTTCAGGGAAGACCTCATCAGATGGCTAAATGTGATTTGCATTTTTCCCTTAGATAGCATCAGGTGGTGTGTGTGTGTGCGCGCGCACAGCCTCATGATTATATGCCAAGTCCCTATACACCAGGCAATGGGAACTGAGTCGTCATTGCCTCCACTTTATTCCTCAAATCTGATACCCGACCTTTCAGAGGAAAATCATCAGATGTAACGAAATTCTTGAAGTCTTGAAGCTTTGAACCTGATGCAGATTGTTTTGCTTCTATGGCAATCTTTACACCCTCGTGGATGAAATCTGCAGCTGAAACAAATTCCATCTCGCCAAAACCTCTGGTTGTCATTGCAGGAGTGCCAAGGCGTATACCACCAGGGACTGTTGCACTTTTGTCACCTGCATATATATATAGAGAGTAAAACAATGCGAAATGAGTTATTGTCTGACAGGGAAAAAAGGCCATGAAAGAAACTGGTAATGTATAGGTAGAAAGTAGAGTAACACTCACCGGGAACTGAATTTTTGTTCAGAATAATCGATACCATTTCAAGGATCTTCTCTACTCGTGCACCATCAATTCCCTGTAAGAGGAGGATACAATACGTCCAGTTAACATATAGAAAATATTTTATTGTTTTCGTCGATATGTAGTATTATAGTCCAACTAGCAGATATTAAGTTAATGCTTCAATCAGAACTTCTAGCAGACTAAAAGGGAAAAATGAGAGAAGTTGGGTACTCACCAATGGCCTGAGATCAACAAGAATCAAGTGATTATCACTCCCACCAGAAACCAACTTATATCCCAACTCAATTAATCGGTTTCCAAGAGCCTTACAATTGGAAACCACCTATTCAGACATGAAAAACCATTATCAGAGTGCTACAAAGCTCAATAGAACCTTTATTTTGAAATACGAAAATCCACCTACATTGTTTTGATAAGCCTTAAACTCTGCCGATTGAGCATGCTTCAAGCAGACAGCAAGTGCACCAATTGTGTGGTTGTGAGGACCCCCCTAGCATTTGATAATTAGCATATTAACAACAAATGTCAGAAGGAAAACAGAATGTAAAGAGCTGACCCTTCAAAAGAATATTCCATCAACTCTTATAAACATAACAGAGCATAAGTAGGAACGCCATTCAACCTGTAAACCTGGGAAAACTGCATTGTTAATGGCTGATTCCAGATCAATACCCTGAACAGGATTCTTCTTGAAGAATATCATTCCTCCTCTCGGCCCTCTAAGAGACTGAAAAGGCATGAAACGTGTCCAACAAAAGCCTTGGTAAATCAAGATATGAACATTTGTCTTGAAGATAGTTCCATAATATTAGTACATGTTTACATAGTAAAGTTCTTCGTATAAAAGGTAAATCACCTAAAATAGGAGAAATGGTCATTTAAAGAACTCATTGAATCTCCAACAGTTTGTTCCCACAACCCAAAACAAAAAATTTCCATGCAACTTTCAGAGGCAGATGATGGGCCTTAATCGAACTAAAGACAAACGATGGTCATCCTCATCTTAAAGAAACAAATTTACTCAGCAATTCAACATGCTAGAACCCAACATCGAAACTCAACCATAAAGTTTAACTGGAATAATATCTACCTTGTGTGTTGTTGTTGTGACAATATCACAGTACTCAAAGGGATTAGCTACAACAGAAGCAGCAACAAGTCCACTTATGTGAGCCATGTCTGCCATAAGGAAAGCACCAACAGCATCTGCAATCTTCCAAAGCATACATTCGAGTAGTAAGATACAAGAGCAGTAAACCATACATACAAAAAAGGGAAAACCATTTAAGAATTTAAACATAAGAATTTACCTTTCTCATTCGAGGATAGTCAAAATCACGTGAATAAGCACTTGCCCCTGCAATAATAAGCTTTGGCCTAAAAAGATTTGCTGTTTTCTCCAACATGTCATAATCTACAAGACCTGTTCAAATATGTAAGAAAATCCAGAAATTATTGTGATTATCTTAATAAATCATGAATTTAAACTCCCATATGAAAATTCCATTAAAACAAGAATTCCATATGAAATGGATAAACACCTGTAGATTCATCCAAACGATAAGGCATAGATTCAAAATATACAGATGTGCCTGATACACGTCTTTTTGGAGTCATAAACCCATGGGTTAAGTGTCCTCCATGAGGTAAATCCAAACCCTGAATCAATAATTTTATTTAGAACAGGAATATGAATATGTAACAAAAAAAATGAAAGATTTAATATAAAACAAATAAAAGAATCTTGAATAGAACTCACCATTATGCGATCATGTGGGTTAAGAATTGCTGTGTAAACCTCAAAATTAGCTGGGGAACCAGAAAGTGGCTGAACATTAACACCCCACTTTGTCCCATCTAAATGAAATGCAGCCAATGCTCTTTCTTGGCAAAGAACTTCCAGCTCGTCAATATATTCATTGCCACCATAGTACCTAGGGATAAAGACACACAATGAGCAGAAAACTAAAGACACGGAATCTGATGGTATAGCAAATCATATTAGGTGTTACCTTTCAAGCCAAACAGCTTACCTTTTGCCAGGTAACCCTTCAGAGTACTTATTAGTCAAGCAAGAACCAACTGCTTCCATTACTGCTCGGGATGTAAAATTCTCAGATGCAATAAGTGCTAAGCTTCTAAACTGCCTGTCCTTCTCTTTAGCAATAGTTGAATAAACTTCAGGATCGGCTTCCCTCAAGCCATGGTCCACAAAGCTGCTTCCATTACCTAAAATGGCAAGAACAATTGCACTAACTGACTACTCTTATAGAATTACAAACTTACAATACCACCGACTGTGACAATTACATCACTATTTATCTGAATTAATGTTATGCATCTAAAGCAGAATTCCTTGATAAACTAGTCAGCCAAGAAAGAAAGAATTTGCTAGTAGCTCACAAACAAAAAGGGGAAGAAATTTGTTTTTCTCTCCAACTTATCTTTTTCTTTGGACACGGCCGCACTAAAGTTTAACTGTTTCTTTTGTATCCTGAGCTCCTGAATTTTGTCAAAGGTGAGCAGGACAATAGCATCCTTCCAAGTCAATCTTTATACCAGCCAAAAACACATGCATAAAAATTACCTTCATGTCTGGATAGTTCATTTAAACAGAAGACATACACCAACATACACAGAATCTTTTATTCTTCAGAGTTTCAGAGGAGTTTTTCCTGGGATTCATCTAAGCTTGTGGACATTATAAAAAGAGTCTTCAAAGAAAAAGAAACTACAGTATCTCGCTGGCTACGCAACATGTAGAGTAAAAGCTCTACAATCTTACCTCCTATCTCCGGTACAGAAACAGAAACAGAAGCTGGAGGTCTCCCAGCGGCCAAGCTTCCTTCAAGAGATGATCTGCAAGGAACGAAAGAAATGACTCTAACTTGATTCTGCGAAACACTGAAACCAAGACTCTTCGGGGGAAATGCCATTCCCTTGATCCAAACGGGTTGCTGAAGAGACCCCATCACTGCAGCTCCACTACAAGCCTGCATCTTTTTCAGTTATAAAAGCAATATCCTCAAACTCTCTGCAAACATATAAACGACAGTCGTGACTTATAATTCAGAAATTGAACCCAAAAATGTAAACTTCTCGGGACAATCAAAAACTTCATCCAATTCATGCCTTTGAATTTATGTCGAAAAAGAAAAGGGGAAAAATTCCAGAATTTATCAGAAATGGATAATTCTATATTCCATAGACTAAAGAAAATTAGTATACAATAAAAATGCTCAACAACAAATAGAGAAGTTAAAAATGAAAAACCAGTCAAGAAGAAAAACCCAGAAAGCAAAAAGCTTCCAATACCATACCATGTCACATAAAGATTTCACATAACCTCTGCATTCTATATAACATTTCCTCCATGGAAAAAAAGAGAAATTTTTTCCTTCAAAAAAAAAAAAAAAAAAAAAAAAACAAATTATTTAACACGCACCTTTTTTATTCAAACCTTGAGGTTTTGGACTCCTACTAGCAAGGTTAAAAAAAAAAACAAAGGAACAGAAAAGAAAATCAATGGTATGAGCAAAACCCAGCCGTTAAGAAAAAGGCGCACACAAAGCTCGATGACGAAAGTTGCTAATGAATGAAATAGCAGTAGAGAAAGGGAAGGCAGAAAGACAAGAGACTAAAAAACAGAGAACTCACAGAATCAAGAACAGCGCCACTCTGTACGCTAGACAGGATATATTCTTTTACATGTTTTTTCCTTTTAAATTTATAACAAAGACTCAGTTTTATTTATTTATTTTCTTTTGATTTTCCATATTTATTATTAACTAATTTATAATTAAGTAGCATTAAAAATTTAATCTTTATAAAATATTATTATTTAAAAATAACTAATTATTAAAATTAATAAATAATAAATAATTTTAAATTTTATATAGCAATTTAAACAGACTCGAACGCATTACTTCTTAAATTATAAACAAAAAAAAATTAAAATGTGCTTGAATTACAACTTAATTCGAGTAAATAATTTTTCTTTCATAATAACCTTTTGACATTATTTTTAAATTAAAAACTATCCCTTACATTATATATTACTGTTGCCACCTTAATTTTGTAGACCTACTAGAATATTAATAACATTTATATTCTTAATAAAATAATATTACATATTTCTTTCCTAAAAAAAAATATTTTTTTAATACAAATAATCATTACACCCTATAAAATATATATATTTAATTTTCATTTTTTTCATCATAAAATTCATTTTAAAAGAAATTACAAATAACATTCATTTTGGATAAAATTTTATCTCAAAAATGTAATTTTTTTTTTCAAAAATAATTATAATCCAAACACACCCTTAATTATTAAAATTTAATTAAAAAACTTGAAGTATTAAAATAAAAATCAATTCTAAATAAAATAATAAGTGTACTATATATTTTTAAAATCTTATCGATTATTTTTATTTTTATAAATTCAATGTTTTTATTAATATACTTATATATTAAAATTATTTATTATTTTTTAAAACTGAATTTAAGATATATTAAATAAGTTTTAATACTAAATAATTAATTAAAATACGGTGAGAGAGAAAAGGAAAAAAAAAAAATCCATAACAAATAAGAAGAATTTTTACACTTTTTCTTTTCTTGTCTGTGTCCTCTCCTTGGATTATTTGGCATTAATGGCTAGCATGAAGAGAAGCAGATTTTTATCATTAACCAAACCCCAATAGGAAGAACCTGAATATTTCGTGGGGTGTGGAGGAATTAAAAGGGTACCAAAAAGAAACAGTAAACAAGTAAAAATTACTCCAAAATGTATGTAATTAATTAGCATTAGAACATAATAAAAAATTAGAAGATATATGTCAAGATCTGTCCGTCATCAATTTTCAAACAACTTTTAACACAAATTACTTCAACAATGAGTATTGCTCGTAGGGATAGAATTTACGTTGGAAAGAAGTCACTATTCTTTAAGTAGCATTTGCACACACTACACTCATTCCACATGTGAAATGCCACCTCCTGTTTCAGCACGCGTCCTACATACACATTCAATGCTTTGTTAATACATACAATTACAGAAAGATTTCAGAGAAGGTGCATGAACAATGTTTGAAGGAAAGGGGAGAGCTAATTTAGTCCAAATACTCCCTCTTTATTCTTTTGTAGTGCACATGAACGTCAACAGATTTTTTTTTTTTTTTTTTTTTTTTTTTCTTTCATAATCCAAACAAGATATTTTAGTCTTTATAACTAAAAGACATTAATTTTTGTATTTTTTATTTCTTGTCACAGATAAGTGGAAAAAAAAACAAAAAAAAAACAGAGGAAGTATTGTATTCTTTATAACAGGGAAAATTCAGTATCCCATAGACACAAAAAAAATCTCATTCTAAAACATGATCCTGTAATAGATCAACAAGTAAGAGAAACAATTCCAAGGAGAGGGAAAAATAAATTAACTATAAAACAAGGCACTCACTTGTGATCAGAAGGATTCGGCATGAGCTCATAAACAATTGTTGCAACAACATCCCTTTTCAACTGTAAATTGATATATAACAATGTATTTATCTTTAGCACGACACGACAATAAGACTCTTGTCCAAAGGAAACAAAAAAAATAAAATAAGACCATGGCTTAACTCAACTAACCTGGGTAGCTTCACCTTTTAAGCCAATGTAATGTATTTGAGTTGTATCGCCACCAAAGTTATCCGGAAAATGCAAAGTGATGTTTCCCACACTCTGGAACTTAGAATATCTGGTTAAAAGAAAAATATTAGAAAGTCAAGACTGTGTACATCAAACAGTTTTGTGACTATCATGCTTTCATTTTGGCTAGCACATTAACCATTAACCATTAACCAAGAATTTCAAAGTGAAATGCATTTGTGAATAGGAAATAGCCAACAAATAGATTAAATAGTAAGATCACTTGTATCAAACTATATTTGGAAAGCCAAACTCTACTCCAGATGACTTCAGCTGCACATGGGTCTCTATCCCTTTCACATTTCTTTTGTAGCATCATGTCAGTAAGGTTAGGTATTACCACCCAGCTAATAAGGAGAAATGAAAATGAGGAAGAAGTCGCCAAAGAGGAGGGAAGGAAAATTCTAATTCAATGTAAAATACATTAGAATCCACATTATTTTCTTCAGAAAGACTATGATTAGGTAACCATGAAAGAAGAAAATGATAATACCTTGTTTGGTATTCTAGAACTCCATGTAAATTTTCAACCAAATCCCATTCCTTGAAAATTGAATAATGTCAATAGCACGAACAATTCCAAATATTAGTAAGCAGCATGCTAATACGGGAATACCTGAATAGGCTGCATGGATTGAGCATCTGAAAAGTCAATACCATCTCTGTTGATAAACCTACATTTCATTTGGAATACATAATTCAAAGTGGGAACAAGAAAAACAACATGCCATAAAAAGTAAGAGTTGAGAGAGACACAGCTGGATAACAAAAAAACTATCATTAAACTTAGAGATACAACAAATCCCCAATAGTTCTGCAGAAACAAATGCTGCTAGCTCAAAACATCATATCACAACTCATAGAAAATACATCAAGAAAACTGGCGACAAAATTATAACTCACGCTCTCATTTTGGCAGGACTTGTTCCATCAGTGCCACCAACAATTGATATGCTCTTTAATTTGACATCTGATGTAAATCTGATGGGAAAAAGATAAACATTAGATAACCACGTGCAACTTTTGTGAACAAAGCATGATGACAACCACCAAAACCAGAAAAAGTATTTGAAAATGTAAAATGATGGATGATAGCAGAAAATTATGATGATGAAAATATGAATTGTAATAGCGTGGTAAAAAAATTTTGACACTCACGGGATGAAGACAATTAACTCTGGATCACCTTCATTGCTTTCCAAGTAACCCTATCAATATGAAGAAGACAATGTTTTGGACCTCTTTTTGCATGAGAAAAATGAGAAACCAGTGCATTATAAAATTTATAAATGCCTGGAAAGAAACAGTAACATTTCGATGATACATTTGGTAAAAAACAGTAAGTGGTGAACTAATCATACTTCAAAATACTTTTGCATTATAAGATTGTCCAGAACAAATTTAAACACCAAAGCATTGGTCGCGCAAGCACCTAATTCATACTTTTCTGTTTGTCCATGCAAATAAATTAGTCAATAGCATAAGGGAAAGTAACACACAAATCTGTGTTTCATTATATCTCATGATTATGCTCACCAAAAAGAAACAAAAATCAAAACTAGCATTCAAACACAACCACAAACTTCCATATTTGAAACTTCACTTTTGCTCAAATTGAAATAACCCAGGTGTATATGTATACCCAATGCATGGTTGGAACCTCTTGTACAGTATTTAGAAATGTATCTTGATGTTACATAGGTCTGGTTAAAGGCAAAAATACCCAAGTGTAAGACATTCAGACAGAACGATAAAATTATAGAGAGACCAAAAATAGGGATTTAATAATAAAACACAACTTTTACAAGAACTATAAATTCAAAAGACAAAACGATGACCCTAAGAGTATTTTTCTTTTTTCAGTTACGTGACCATATAACTGGCAAAGAATGTTCAGGTTCTAGGAATATGAGGAATTAATGAAACAGTTACCTCAGAGGAATTTAGACGTTGCTCCCAAGCTTTAAAAACCGACTTAACACTTCCTGAAACAGCCTCGTTAAGTGCAGAAACCTTTGGCACAAACAATAATATTCCTCTTTGATAAGTGACAAGGAAGATTCAGGATGCTTGCTCTAAGATGGATAAAATAATAATCGAAAAAACAAACTATCTTTATCAAATTGACAAATTTGACAAAGTTTGTGCAAAAGAACATGCTTAGATTCAGTCAAGAGAAGGTCATGATTAAAAAAAGACAGTGACAACCCAAAAAAGCTCTCATCAATAGGGTATATACAGTTCTCTTGCAATGCAAATACTAGAAATAAAAATTTGATCCAGAGTGAATGGTTAAGATAGGCAGAAGCCACCATCAGAAATTACTTTGCTGAATTCTTCTTGACTACTTAAATGGGGTAAAAACTAGTGTTGAAGAGTATTCTTAAGTTACTTAATTTTTATTGGATAAATCCCGAAATTCAACAGATATCTACCCTTCAATTTATACACACATTGTGATCAGCTTTTTTTGTACCTAAGCTTATTCTTTAAAAATATATAATATAGAGCTTGCCACACTATCCCAGAACTTGAAACCTTTGTTAAATGCAATTACCAATCTGAAATACTGAAACGCCACTAACTCCACTTTAACCCAACAACTAATGGGTAAACATGATAACCAACATTCCAAATTCGAACAAATTTTAGGGTTTTAATTTCAATAAACCCTTCATTTTCTATCCAACTCGAGAATTACAGGAAAAAGCTAGCAAGAACAAGGGCCGGAAGTAGCGGAATCTAATATTCAGAATAACAAATTGATTTAACCCAAAAAAAGGGCAAAAAAAGAAAAAAACAATTGACAGGGAAAAAAATTAGAAACCTTAGTGAGATCAATGTGTTTGTAAAGAGTCCAACTGGAGGAGCAATCATGATCCTCGCAGCTGTGATCGTGCAGACATGCCATCTCTCTTCGAGCTTTTGGGATTCTTTTCTTCTCTAGAAAGAACAGAAAACAGAGAATTCTGCAGAAATGTCTTCAAATATTCTTCCTTCTTTGGTTTCTTTAGAGTTTTTTTTTACCAAATGGAGTAAAGTGAGGATGAGCGAAAAAGTTGTCCAACAAAAATATTATATTTTGTTAAATGTTATAATGATACTATTATTAAATTCTTTATATTTATATATTTATTAAATATATTTTAAGTTTTATTATTATTATTATTTATTAAATAAATAAATATAAATAATAACATTGTAAGTAATCTCTAAATAAATATACTTTTTTTCAATTTAAGTGAAAAATAACCAAAAAAAAACCTTAATTCAAAAGGAGCCTTTTTTTTTTTTTTTTTGTGAATAATTCAAAAGGAGCCTTAATTGCAACTTCACCTGGTTTAAAAATAATAAAATAATAAAAATTATTATTTTTGGTAAGTATTATTATTATTATTTGGTAACAAGTACTCAAATGTTTCTAATATTACTAAGAGAGCCACTTATTTAACTTTATTTTTATTTTTTTTGAAAATTGTAGGGTGTATTTGTTTAAGCTTTCTATTTGAATTGATTGAAAAATATTTGTCTCCAATAAACCAGCATATTTAGACACCATTATTTTTGAAAAAACGTTTATCCCCCCAAAAACACATCTATAAAACACACTTATAAAATGTGTGGGTCCCACCCTATTTAAAAAATATATATTATCAATAAAATCACTCTTATACACATTTCTCAAAATAAACATTCTCTTACACACACAATCATTACACCTATAAAACCTAT
>JAXGGT010000131.1:8078516-8090581 GCA_035583425.1 Marsdenia floribunda | reverse complement strand
ATATATATATATATATTTGATTTTTCTTAAATAAAGTCTCAAATTTAAAATTTTATTTAGGCAAAAAAATGGTATGAAAAATTCTAAAAATATCTTCATTTTATAAATATATGTATATATATATATATATATATAGATATATTTAATAGGAAAATTGGTGAATTTGGTCCCTAATGTTTATGACTTTGGTGTGATTGATCATTTTTCTTTATTTTACAGTTAGTAAGTCCCCAATGTATAATAAATTAGTGCATTTGATTCTTTTCTTCACAAAATCTTTGACAGGACAAGTCAAATTTTGTGAAAGAAATGACTAAATACACCAACTTATTATACATTAGGGACCTACAAAATAAAAAATAAAGAAAAGGAACCAACCACAACAATAATCGAAAGATTGAGGACCAAATTCACTAATTTTTCATATATTTAATATTAGTGGCTAAACAATTGATTTAACTAATCCAATTAATATAATTAAGATTATAATTATTTAACTAATTGAGTCATATATTGTGAATGATTTCATGTACCTTAAAGTTAAGGCATTCTTGTAAGTCCAAAACATTTTTGTTGCTCAATATGGTTGACCTACAACATTCTCAATTCTTTTTCCTTTTTTAGCCTATAAGTATACTCTTTCCCTAAGCTTGATGTCTAGTTGTGTTCACCATGATTTTGATGAGTAAACCCTTTATATGTACCCTACCCTACTACCCCTATGTAAAGTGGTTTCATCAAGCTGGCAATGGTCAATGTATTCCTTGTTCCCCCTCTCTAACTTTAAAAGGAAAATTGATAATTAATTATATAGGGTTCCAATGATCTTAACATGATGACAAAAATACCCTTCCAATTTTGAGTTGTCATTCCACCTATTTCTAATCAAACTATAAAGAATCCAAGGACAAAACAAAGAACATCATTTTCTCTATGTCTATGTCGTGTGATTGGCTTAGTTCACATGGGATTGTTCAAATTAGTATTTTTTTTTTTTTTTTTTCCCTTTTTCCCTTCAATTTATACCTCTAATTGTGAAATATTAAGTCATGATATTTATTTTTATGAAAATTGGCCGGTTCAGTCTTCTAACTATTTTTGTTAATTAACTTAAGTCCATAAATTTTTTTTTTTAACCAATTAAGCCCTACATCTTTTTACGAACAGCTTGTTAAGTCCTACATTTTTTTTTAACCTGTTAAATCCTACATCTTTTTACGAACAGCCTGTTAAGTCCTTCCTTCCAGCAAAAAATTTGAATTTTCTGACCAAAATTAATCAGTGCTAGGCACGTGATGTTTTTTTTTAAGGGCAAAATCGTCCTCACACTATTTCCCTCATAAACCAAAGAAAAAAAAAAGTTTCACAAGAAGGAAGGACTTAATAGGCTGCACGTAAAAATATGTAAGACTTAACATGTTAAAAAAAAAATGTAGGACTTAATAAACTGCTCATAAAAAAGATGTAAAATTTAACAGGTTAAAAAAAAATTATGGACTTAAGTTAATTAACAAAAATAGTTAGACTTAATTGGCGAATTTTCCTTATTTTTATAAGTGAAGTAAAGTTTGTTTGTCATAAATTTTTATTTATTTATTATATGTGTTTAGAAAAGTCAAAATAGATTTAGAAGTCATTTCTGATACGGTATAGGACTTCTAGAGTTGCAAGTTTACAATTGTAAACACGTAGGGCGAACTCAACTGGCATTGTATTATATATATATGTATATGTGTGTGTGTGTGTGTGAGAGAGAGAGAGAGAGAGAGAGAGAGAATCTTAAGCAAATTTGATAAATTGAGCTGGCCCTTGAAGTGAATCTTGGGATAGTCTTACAATAAAATATTAACAATATAAAAGTGGGGGACAAAAAAAAAAAAAAAAACTAGTAATAATTGAATCAGATTGCGTTTCCCAGCTGGTTGGGAGTCACCTCCCTCTGTTAATTTTATCAAGAAAACAGGAAATATTCAAATCAATCAAGAATTCTTTAATACAACTTTCATCTCGTAAATTTCTGTTTATTGATGATAATAATTCGAGGTCAAACAGGGTGATTTAGACTAGAAGTCGAAATTTGTAATAATTTTCTTTTGTCTAAAATTAGATTATGACATTCGAACTTCTGATTTTTTTAATTATAAATAAAAAATTTAATTAATGAAATTATACCTTATAATCAGTCTAATAAAACTTTGAAGTATATAGAATTGAAAAATTTTACAAATATTTTCTTTTATACGTCATCATCTCACCAAGTCATAGATAGAGCTTTTTACAAGGTCGAAAATCTTACAGAAACAGACTTCTATATATATATATATATGTATATATAATTCAAACCCATTGGCACCACAAGACATATACTCAGAAGTTGACATGGGCTCTTGCATCTCCTCTGCATCTTCTGAGATTCATGCTGCTGACTATGGCCATGAGAATTTGGTGCACTATCAAGATTCCAACTATACTTATGAGTTCCAAAAACTTGGCTCCATTTTTTCTCATCAAGGTAGCAAAGGGTTGAACCAAGATGCTGCAATTCTCCACCAGGTATGGCACTACCATGGGAAGGAAAAGAAAAAATTCCCAACTGTGATCTCTTTGTTTTTTCTCTCTCTAACTTAGTTAAGGTTTGTATAACTCAAATCATGAGTTTTGGAATAATGGTGGGATCTAATTTGACAGGGATATGGAATGGAAGATGGAGCTTTCTGTGGAATTTTTGATGGACATGGAGCTAATGGACACAGAGTGAGTAGGATGGTGAGAAATAGGTTGCCTTCGTTGGTTTTAAGTCAGGTAAACACCATGGCTAAGGTCACAAGTTCACCAAGATATAATGAGAAAGGAGAAAAAGAAACCATGGGGAACAAGAGATTAGGCAAATGGAAAGAAGCTTTTGTCAGTGCATTCAAGGTGATGGACAAGGAAATAAAGTTTCTTGAGAATGTAGATTGCTCTTGCAGTGGAACCACTGCTGTTGTAGTTGTAAAGCAGGTGGATAAAACAATACAATACATGTCTAATTTCATATCTTTGGTTTTCTTGTTTTGTGGGGTTTAAAACATTAAAAAAAAAAAAAAAGGGTTTTCGAGATAACACTTGGAAGTTTTTCAGGGTGAAAATCTTGTTATTGCAAATCTTGGTGATTCAAGAGCAATTCTGGGGGCAAAAACTGAAGATGGTATTGTTCCTGTTCAGCTAACTACTGATCTGAAGCCTGGGTTACATAGTAAGTAAGAACACACACACACACACACACCCCTCTCTTTTTTTTAATCATTTTGACTTTCCTGCAGTGATTAATGAGTTTGATTGATTCAATTATGATGCAGCTGAAGCACAACGAATAAGAAAATGCAACGGACGAGTAATGGCATTGCGGGAAGAACCACATATCCAGAGAGTATGGCTACCTTACCAGGATTCTCCAGGTCTAGCAATGTCCAGAGCTTTTGGAGACTTCATGCTTAAAAATCATGGTGTTATTGCCATTCCTGAGGTCTCCCGTCACCAACTCTCAACAAAGGATCAGTTTCTGGTGCTGGCAACAGACGGGGTATGGCCATCTCATTACCTTCTCTCTTCCTGCTAACACTTAAATCTGGTAATGGTCTATGCTTACAGTCATTATGAATTTCAATGGTTCGTTTCAGGTCTGGGATGTCCTTAGCAATGAGGAAGTTGTATCTGTAGTTTCATCAGCTGCAAATGAAAAAGAAGCAGCAAGAGCAGTTGTTGAGGCTTCAATTGCTGCCTGGAAGCAGAAATTTCCTAATTCAAAGAGAGATGATATTACTGCAATCTGTCTCTTCTTGGATTAAAAGGCAACTAAATAAAGCTTTTGTGAAGGCAAAAAGATACAAAACCTGCTTTTACACCATGGAAGATTGGCTCAAGATAGAATGCCCTGCAGCAAGCCAGAAATTAAACATCAAATGGCATATAAATATTGCTTCATTATGGCTTCCAACAATCACCTAGAATAGGTTACATAGTTGTTTCCTCCACACTTTTTTTGTTGGAAAATATTGTTAGTGACTGAACACTCATGCACAAACTGAGCTTTCTCTTTCAGCAGCACATCGCCATGGATAAATGCTGGCCTTCCACAAGAGTGTTTTACCTGGTGAGATAGGCAGAAAGCTACTGCACTTACAGCGTATATTTACGATGAATAAATCAGATAAATAGAAAGTACTTTAAAACATAAAATTGATCCAACTTATCTGTCTTCCCCATCCCCTTTGAGACCTAAATAAATAAAGGTAGAAGAAAGGAGATAAAATTCATAACAGGAGCAAAAGACCATCTTCACTTTTAAAAGGAATCAAGCATCCAACTTATCTTCATATTCAGAATAAGAATCGATCAAATCTTGCATCACATCCGGTAAAATAGTCTATTTCAGAAAAGTATGTACAAGATCCTTGGCTGCTCAAAGGTATCTATCTAGTAGCTTCTCTCCAGAGTTTGTAACTGCAAAACTATTAAACTCTGGAGGACAAGATATATTGAAAAGGGTATAAGAAAACTTATAATTAAGTAAATGAATTCATGCAAGCTATGAGATACATGGAGCAAACTATTGATCAAGTTTCTTGATCTTCTGGAATTTCTCCTTCAAGCAGATCATCATAGGCAACTGGTATCCGTACTCGGTCATGAACAGATGTAAGTTTCTGCTCACTCTTTGGCTGCTCAAACTGGTTCTGAACATGAGATGATTGTTTTAATCCATTTGGAATTTCATCAACGCTCTGTTCTGTCAATTTAGAATCGTTTGTTCTGGAGGGGTCCCCTTTCTGGTGCAGAGGTGCTTCCTGGATGTTACGAGGCTTAAACAACTGCTTCTGCAAAAAGTTTTGCTTCAGAACTCTCTCAGGATGTAGAACATCATAGGCTTGAGCAGCAATACATAAAGAAATATAGCATCCACAGAAAGAAACAAACAAAAAAGGACTTTTAACAAAGCCTCACTAATCAACATACGGCAAAGACATACCTCTACGTAATAGGTAACATGACAAAAGAGGATGAAACTCAAGCATTGGTACAAAAAGTGACCAGGATACAATGTTAAGTTACTCTCCACATTCATTCCACAATCAAAATGTATCTTCTTCATATTTTGCTCTAAATCACATAATACATCTCTATCATATTCCCTGATTGTTTTATTGTTCAATATACACCAGCATACTCATTTTATTTTTGCTTAAATAGTTAATAATAAGGTGATTTTCGCTTTATTGTTCCTTTTGAACCACATAGTTCCATAGGGAACAAACATAAAGGAAAATGTTCATGAACCACAGCTTGGGGATCGTATAATTTATTTATCCCAACAAGAAAAGAATCAGAGGAAACAACGTGCCAAAGTAGAGGGAGTACAAAAATCAAAGGGAGATGAAGAAAACCCCCAAAATAATAACATACCTCAAATTCCTTCCCTTTTCTCATTATCTCCTTATAAGCATTTGGATCACGGCTTTTAAGAATGTTCCATAATATTCCACCACCTGATCGGTAACGTCCACCATCAGCAGTCTTCTGGCCTCCACAGGCCTGAATTGCTTCCACCTGCAATGCAAAAGTTTACATGTAATTTAACTTTAGAAATCACAGAGACACAGAAAGCCAGAACCAAGGGGAAAAATTCCAAAGGAACTAATTTCAGTCAAACTCTCATACTCAAAACACCTAAGACAGGATGATAAATTTTCTAAAACTTGCAAAATGTAATCTGGAAACGAAAATAATACACATACCCACAAATCTGATATCTCCCTACAGAGATGAAATTTGATGACTACAACTTCACGACCTTTCAAGCTCACAAACAAAGAATTGAGTTTCACTGACACGCTTATACATCTTTTCGTTTCCAGATAAATTTTTTCAGTAAATGTTACATATGTATGAGCATGTGTATTACACAACTCCATTTGTTAGTCACAGATCAGACTCCACCATCTTCTGAAACTACTGCAGTACAACCAAAAAAGAATTTGCTTGGATATAATATAGTTAATAGAATGGGAATATGTAGCCAAGCTTGAAAATTATTATTTCTCAAAATCCACAGCCCTTAATTGTCAAGCATACAAACCATGCCTGACATAACATTCAGCCCATATAGCTTCCCTTATTCCAGAGGTCCACAGCAGTTATGGACCCAAATGAAAACCTTTTCACTAAAAATGCATGCTAATTTGCTCTATTAATCATATTATTTTCAAAAAATTATCTAATAATATAAACAATAACCAGAAAACAAAGTAGACAGACATGCATGTTTCACAAGTAGATTCTCTCCTCTTCTGTTTCTTTCCTTGGAAAAATTAGATCCAGGTCTAGGAAGCACAAGTATGAATGCATCCTACATGGCATACCATTTAGATCAGCCTACAGGAATAGGAAACTACAAAGTGGTACAACCGGAAGATATCTCAGATAAAAGGTCCACAGGACTGAAAGCAGTGAAAAAGGCTTCTTCATGAACATCTGCAAAAGTATAGGGAAAGAAAACTAGGCATCAGACACCCAAAAAGCAGCTTCTCGAGTAGATTGCACAAGAATGTTACTCCAACCTCTCACCTTTCGGTTGCAATTATTAAGTAGATTTTCAAAGAATCATCAAGGAGGACAAATGATTTCCAAGACTTACAAACACAACCTGTACAAGAAAGCATGGATAACTTGGGAGCACAAGTGTGCAAAACATACAAAAACGCATATCCAAGCCATTCTACTTGACACAAAAAGGTGATGTTGCCATAGCCTCTACAGCATATGGTAACAGTAGAGAGAGGTACATCATTTTAAGATCAAATAGTGTTTCCACGAAAGAAGTTAAAAGAGTTTGCTGGTTCAATCACTACAGTTGGACAATTAAGTTTATGACAGCCTTGACAAAGATTAGTGGACAAAACCCCTCCCCCAGAGTATTGATATCTTTCATAGCAAGTTCAATAATCACAAGTAGAAGTATACTAATGCAAGAAAACACGTTTTCAATATCAATGCAGTACCTCTTTGACAAGATCACTGAAAGCAGATACACCAAGGCAACCTACAGCTGTCCACACTAAATAAGATTTCCGTTCCTTCAACCGCCTACAGACATCAATAACAAACCTACATAATGACAATACGAAGAAATATGTCACCAGTCGGGAAAATCATTGAATCTTGCAAGTATAGTATGGAAATTAACACATAGCTAATTTGAAGGGTGAAGATATCATTTCAACCAAGTGAATAAAATGACTCTTTTTCATACCACCTCCATTCCACTCTCTAGGAACATAATCGTATGGGGATTGGGGGTCCGGTGGTCAAATCTAAGGACTAAATTCCCCGTAGTCTAATTGCTGTCTCAGGCCCTTTTCCAATGCCATAAGGAAGTTTGTAAGCATTCCTTGTCTTACTATAAGTTATCCAGCTAAATCAATGGACATTAATGAACCATCATTGATGGAAAAGGCGAGTGGAGCTTCAGGTGGCCAGCTGCTCTTATTCTTCCTCCTACTGCCCTCACCCATGAAGGTCTTATAAATATATGTCCTCTCTTTGTATGCCCAAAAAATCTAATCATATCCTAAACTAAACAAGTTTTACAAAAAAAAAAAAAAAATTAAAATTAAAAAAAAGAACGAAAAATCTAATGGCAGATATGGGGGCCTTTCCAGGGGTACCAGAAAATGCCAAACCCAATTAGTTCAACATACCATTAAAGGCATTTCCTTAATAAATTAAAGGACCAGGATGAAATAGGAGATGACAAAGAAATGAGAGAGGGCGATAGAAGAAAAGCAAACTAAAGATCATATAAAAACAAATAAATAATAAACTTCTGTATATATCAACTTCAGAAAAAGGTACCTATTAACATCAATTACATTTGGACCTGAACTTCCTCTCTTGCGCTTCTTCTTCTTTTTATTCTTCTTCTTACTCTTACTTTGTCCAGGATTATCATTGTGACACTCCATACTCACAGTTTTAACATCTGTTATTTCAGAGCACTCACTGGATTCAGCATTCAGGTCTTGCCCGACTATCTCCCCATCCTCTACGTCCATCATTTCAACATCTTCAAAATCTTCAATATTTTCATCTTCAAGTATATTATCAAGCACATTGTCACCTCGCTCCATGATACAAGATAACTACATCACATTCAAGCAGAAAATCATGTACATGCCAACACTAAAAGATAGTAAAAATGCTCAAGAAACAGAAAAATAAATACCACCCTCCGTCCTTAAATATTAGTCACATTTTAGACTTATCCTCAAATTATGACTTTCATTTAATAGTCTCTATTTAAGGATAGGGGTAGTATCTAACAAATCACAGAGTTTCATACACTCCATGAACAAGAACAACCTCCCCCTAAAAACCCTAAATGATAACACAATAAGAAGATAATAAAACTGTAACATACACGTAAGAAACAGAGGAAACAATATGAGATTTGCAAAATATCAGAAAATTCCACACTGAAACCTAAGCTCCTAAGAAATAGTACTGTCCCACAATTCTGTAATTTTAAATGACCTTTATTTTCACATGTATATCTGGGGTTAAAACGTGAAATCATAGCAATGAAAAAACAGCACCACATTCCTGATTACAAACAGCCACGAAATAGCATTGCTTCCTATTTCCTGGCAATAAGTAATATCATTCTGTTCACAAACAAAAGTACCAAAGAATTTTCATCTCCACAGCTTACAGATTCATAATACCCACTTTGGCTCCATTTCCATCGAAATCTCTAAAAAGAATTTAAAAAAAACATCATATTGCAACTTATTCCAATTCCTTAGAACAAAAGTTAACAATTTCACTGAATCCATCTTTCCTCAAAGAACTACACACATAAACTCAAAAGAAATCCACACGAATAACTACATAAATAACACCCAAAAAAAGGAAAATTTGAAAGAAGAACCAAACAAACAACCAACCTAGGAGGAGAGCAGAGTCTCTGGCGTCGTTGAAGCAACGAGACAAGGTTTTATAATGTAATCTGAGTATTTAAAACCGGATTGATGACGGTATGAGAGAGTTGGAGGGAATGGGCCCAAACTATTGGGTTCTATAAATGGGCCTACTTTCTTTACAAGTATTCTAAAGCCTTTTTAAGCCCAGAAATAAAATTGGGCCGATCCTTCTTTTCTGAAAAGAAGGAATAAAAGTTATTTACCAACAATTTTTTTTTTTTTTTTTTTTTTTTGAAACTTTTGAGGTATTTTCACCTCTCGAACTCATAATTTTTTGAATTATAAATGATACTATTATCAACTAAGTTAGGTCTTTTTGACAATTCTTTGTTGTTACCCCTTGGCTTTCTCCAAAAAAAAATCCTTGTTTTGACATAAGTGGGTAAACACCTTATGAATACTATGCAATATCACAAGTTCGACACTCGACCTGAGCTTTCCTAAGAGTTAGGGTGAGAACTTTCTTCGAACAAGAGTTAGACTCTATAAGCGTAATCTAGACTGAATCCAAATCAGTCGAAGTAGTGACTTCGGATATTGGATGGTGTAACAAAAAAAAAAAAAAAACTCCTTGTTGTTAATAGCAAAAATAGAGTTTTTTGCTTTGCACACGTGTTTTTTTTAGATGGGTCTTAACTATGACTAGTACTTTTTATTCATGTCCACCTAATGTAAATCTCTTTCGAGAAGTAAGTTCAAGTTCCAAATGCATACATTAATACATTTTCGAACTTGCGACCTCATTTAAGTGAAGAGAACTCCTTCTTATTAAATCACCTATGCCGTAAAATTAGCTAAAAAGAATTTGATTCTTTGTAAACGATATCTCAAAATTATCTTGTGAATAAAAATAAGGGCTGAAAATTGACTCTCAATAAATAAAATATGATACATCGTTTGCTCACATATAAAATATGTCTAAATAAATTAATAATAGCTAAATACTCATTATCAATTAAATATATCAATTACCGAGTAGATCGTTCCACTAGACCTATAGTCATGTTGTGGGCTCAGTATTAGAGCTAGTAATTATCAACTTGAACTATAAGAGAGCTAGTAATGCTATAGTTAGGTCCTAAAAGAGAGTGGATGTAAAACTCCAATACCACATCTAAAATTTATGTTAATTTGTCGTGAAAGAAATCCTTTCAACATATTTAAAGACATTTGCTAATTAGTTAATTATGAGTGTCATCAAACCCATAGTCGCATCATGAGTTTGAGTTGTAATAAGAGGCCTAACTCTGCTCAATTTCGAACTAGTAGAATCCAAATGGCAAAGAACTTGGTTCTCTACATAAGCAAAATCTCAAAGTTCAAAATTTGTTGGGAGAGTTTATTTCTCAAAAAAAAAAAAAAAAAAAAAAAAAAAAAAAAAGAGTTTGACACTCAACTCTAATTTTAAATTAGTTAGGGCCAAAATTATTTACCAATTCAGATATGATTTTATTTAATAATAAATAAATAAATAAAAGTGAGGAAAATGAATTCAAACTATGTCAAAAAAAAAATTAAAATTAATAATAATAAATAAATAGAAAATTAGTAGATTTGATTCTCAACCTTTGGATCACTACTGGTTTAGTTGGTTTCTTTTCTTCATTTTTTATTTAATAGATCAATAATGTATAATAAATTAGTGTATTTGGTTATTTCCTTCACAAAATTTAAGGGTGTATTTGAATTGGAGTTTTTTTTTCCAGTTTTTCACTCAAATTCAAAAAAAATGAGGTGTACTTGTTTGGACACCACTTAACATGATACTACTTATGTTTGCCCACTTGACAAAAAAAATTAATAAAAAAATCATTAAACTTAATAAAAAATATAAATATATATTAATTTAATGAAAATATCATCATTACACTAATAAAATATATTATTTTTGTTTCCCACTTACTAGACAACTTCTTAACTTATCCCCACGTTACTCATCGTTTTTTGCAATCCACTCAACTATTTTTGAAAAAAAATGAACAAATTAAAAAAAAAAAAACTCAAATCTAAATACACCCTAATTTACCCAAACAATAGATTTTGTGAAAAAATTGATCAAATACACTAATTTATTATACATTGAGGAGGACCTACTAAATAAAAAATAAAGAAAAAAGATTGATCGCACCAAAATTATAAACATTAAGAACTAAATTCACTCTTTTTCCTAAATAAATAAATAAAGAAAGGGAAAGCCAAAGGGATTGAATTTTCAGTCATAATGTGCATTAGTACAACAAGTAGACAACTTAGAGACGAATACATAAATGCAACAACTGTACTTAACATCTACGTGTACAATGACAAAATATCAGAGATTCCAATTGTTACCTTTGACAAAAATGACAACAATGCTACTTGCATCTTTCATCTACATTATTTGGATAATTATATTTTACAATATAAAAACTATATTTAACTTCTCCTTATATATATATATATATATGTTAAAAAAAAAATAAAATAAATATATAATTTTTAATTAATACTTTATCAAAAATATATAATTAAAATTTGTTACTATCAATTTAGATCAATTATATTTAAATTTCGATGAAAATTTTAATTAAAAAATGAACGGCTAATTTTTCTTTTGATGTAATATCAGTCGGTCAAGTTCATCTTAATTAATTTAGATACCCTTTTGAATAAATTAAATAAAAATTTAATTTAATATTCGATCCGATTATAAATATATATATATATTTGGGAGAGAATTAAGTGAAACTTCTCCTGGTATGCTAACTAGGTTTTCTCCCTTAGACTTTTGGTTTGTCAAGAGATCTAGGGGTCAAACTTCTTTGGATGGATTAGTTTGGGCCAGAAAGATCCAAAATACTACTATCAAATATATATATATATGGGAGAAAACTATGGTGGGTGGGTGAGAAAGAACTAACAACCAAAGATTGAAAAATGAATAATTCGTGACACTTTACATGAAGAATGCATGATTATATATATATATATATATGGAAGGAAAATTCTCCGTTTCGGTTTTAAAATTATTTTCGTTTTCTAAATTTAAGTTATAAATCTTTAAAAAAA
>JAXGGT010000131.1:8058269-8069964 GCA_035583425.1 Marsdenia floribunda | reverse complement strand
AGGGTTTGTGCAGAAGTAGATGAACCCTCACAAATTTCTCTTGTATCAGTTTCTTCTTCTTTGAGTCTACAAGAAAATATGGTAGAAAATAAGAAATTCATCTACCCAATTGAATGACGATGTACTCTTTTAGAATTTGGAAACAAAGGACTGAGGAATCATACCTGAAATGCCTACAATCAATTTCATCTTTTGTGTCGTTCTTCAATATGCAAGTACCACCATTCTTCAATATGATATTGTCACATTAGATATTGAACCCTGGATAACAACAATCCACCGACTGCTTATTAGGGAGCTAGAAGGGAAACTTTATCGCCGGACCATATGAGTTGCAAGATGGCTCTTCTTCACAAATATCATTCGATGATGTCGCATCAAGGTCGATTTCATTGGAAGCGAAATTGGGGGGAAAATTTTAGTGAAAAGTTGATTTTACCCCTAACTAATTTTACCAACCAGAGACTTGTCTGAATTATTGGTCGAAAGGACACAACTGGTGGCCCATAGAAATTATGAGGACCTACCAGGAAGAAAACAAAGATAAGGACCTAATTGGCGAAAAATCACTACTTCAGAGACTAAATGGGAGAATTTTTAGCCTTTGGAGGGGAAATTTTAGTGAAAGGTCGATTTTACCCCTAACTAAATTTGATCAACCAAAGACTTACCAGAATTATTGGTCGAAAGGACCAAACTAGTGGTCCATCAAAACTATGAGGACCTATTAGGAAGAAAAAAAATAAGATAAGGACCTAATTGGCGAAAAGTCACTATTTCAAGGACTAAATGGACGAATTTTCCATAATTTTATTTACTCTTGTTTTTTTAATTAGTTACAACAAGAAAATACACACTCTAGTAGGAAAATGGATGTGTTTGTTGATTAAAAAAAACTAAAATATCTTTCAATTTTATTTTTTTTTTAAAATAAAAATAACTAATGAGTATGATTTATAAAATATTAATTTTAAGAGTATTAAAAGATAAAACAACCATAAATACACATTAATTTTTTAAGATAATAAATAAATAAATAAATAAACTTTAATTTTTTATAAAAATAGAGGAAATATTATTTTTATGGAAAAATACCTTTTTAAAAAAATTATTTCTTGCAATTATTTTCTATATAATTACAATCCTTCATTGATCTATTTTTAAATAATAATGATCAACTCAAATAATTAAAATATTTCTTACCTTTCTTTTAATATTTAAAAGTATATTTCTGGTAAATAATTTAATTTAACTGGATAAAGCTTCCACTTACCTACATAAATTAAGATACATAGAAATTGACAATTTATATATATTTTTGAAAATTTCCTCGTTCCTCTCATAAATATTTTACTTTTTCGAATTAGATCTTATACTTTTATTTCTATGATACTAAATCTTACAATATTTATAATTATTTATTTAGTTTGGTCATTCTACTCACTTTTCTTTTCTTTTTTTTTTTTTCAAATAATTCAATAATTTTGGTTGTATCTTCATTATGTAGTAATTTTTTTGAGGACATGTTAAATACAATAACTCCAAGACCACATGATAATATTTAATCCAATACGAAAACGACACAAAATTAGTGGATTAGAATTGAGGATAAATAGATTCGTATCATTGTAGATCGATCCGTTTAATGATAATCGTGTTTGGATTATAAATGGTTAAACTTGCATAACTCATTTAAATAATTAATTTTTATTTTTTTTAAATTATATATTTTAATTTATTATTAAACAATTTAATAATTTATCATTATTTTAAATTTTATATATAATTAAATAATATTAATATTTTTATAAGTCAAATAAATTAATAATTGGGTTAGCGAATTAATATAGTTTTGGCAAATTGACATGCTTTGAATTATATATGTGTTATAATCAGGTTTGATAGATTAACGCGATTAATTTTCATGTCATATTTGGGTTCAATTTTTTTTTGTCGTTTGGACTTTGTATCATGATTGAGTTGACAAATTAAATACAATTATTTTAACTCAATTTGATGCGATTATACGAATTCAACACAATTAGAATCTTAGACCACGAGATGACTACATGATTCAAATAGCTAAATTATTTTTAAAAAATTCTAAAAAATGTAAAAATTAATTAAAATGACTAGATTACAAAATCATAAATAATTCTAAAATTTAAATACAATAAAAACAAAAATATAAAATATAATACAAGAAATAAAATAATTATTGCACGAGAGTATTTTTTTTTTTCCTCATTTTTCTATTTTAATATAAAAGTAAAAGTAAATTCACATCTAAATATGAAAAATATAATAATATTATAAAATTATGACCGTAAGAAACTTCAAATATTAAAACTCAAACTAACGGCGTCAAAGATTCCGTTTAAAAATTGAACGCCGTCAAATAAACAAATTTTAAAAAGGAAGAAGGAGACGGCGAAAACTGGAAATTTTTATTTATTTTGAAGATTCCGTCTGTCTAATAACGTCGTCAAAATTCTTAAAAAGAAGAGAACAGATCAGGATCGTTGGATTATAACATGATATCCGAGGATCAACGGTTATTATTCAAGAAAGCATGGAAATGAAAAACGGGAGGGTATAAAAACAGGGGTTTGAAAGGGAGAGAGAGTATTTCGTTCTGTTTAATCTGAAGAAAGAAGAAGAAGCACTCACTCTCTCTCTCCTCTTTTTCTCTCTTTCAGAAATTTCTTCTTGAAAAAATTCGGGGGGTGGAGAATTAGGTGAGTGAAAATGTTGTGATTCTTTTTTTTCTTTGTTTTAAGAAAGATCTGTATGTGTTGGATATATGGAAACGTTAATTGGATTATGTTTGTGCATTCTTTTACTACTCGGGTGATGGATTCATCATGGAAATTGAATAATTGACTTTGGTTTTGTTTACAGATGCAGTATTTTCGACGGGAATTTTTGGACTGGATTCGAGCTGAATATCATAATTCGTATTCTTATTTTGAAGATTTGGGTTTTGTGTTTTCTGTTCTGTATTTTGTTTGATGTTGGAGGAGACAAGCTGGTCAGAATTTCGAGTTCCGGAGGTCAGTTGTGTAGTGTTTGAGATTGTGGTAGGGATTTTTCTTTTTTCTTATCCAAGTGCTGTGAATTAACTTTGTTTCTGGTGTTCAACTTTTGTGTGACAGGTCGTAATTCTGGGAGAATCTGAAGAAATCTGAGATTTTCAGGCCTAGAGAAGATCGGATTTTGAATAAGAAAGCCGAGGGCTGATGCTCTTCTTCTTGCGAACAATCTTAATATTCTGAGGACGTAACCCAATCAAAACTGTGTTAATTCATAGTGGTTTGACAGAAATCAGATAAAACTCATCTCAGACACTGGATTGAAGAGTAACCCGGTTAATATGTTGTTCTTGTAATGGCTAATCGAACCATGTGAGGTATGAATGAACTCAGTTTTTGTTTAAAAGAAGAAAAAAAAAAAAACTCCCATCTTTTTGCTATTTTGTATAGCTGACGAAATTCTGGACTTTCTGTTGCAGATTGTCAGGTAGCTTGTTTGCGATTATGACTTTCAGGCCTCATCTTCTTCGGTGTTTGGGGAATTAGGCTCCCGATGTGCTCAAGACTAAGCTCTTCTGATTGTTGAGCTGTTATAGATTCAAATATCATCGTGAAAGATTTCAAATACGACATCCGGTTACCTTACTGAAGCTTTACGTTTTCAGGTAATGCGATAATTTCCATAGAAGAGTTGTAAAACATGGCTTCCTTCTACCTAGAATTTCCGATGGAAGTCTGAGATCCTATCTCTTCATTCTTCCTGATTTGTCGGTGCCAAATCATTTTTTCTGTCTTTCATCTCCTTCTGCAAAAGCCTCCCTACTTCGAATTTCTCTGGGTTTAATCATAATCACTCGCGGAATTCAGCTGAATTTTCTGATGGGATTTTGATACGAACTTGACTCTCTTTTGGGTTTCTCTTGAATCATCATCAGCTGTCCCGGAAAGAATGTAGAGAATTCCTTTACAAAATTTTCTGACTTAAAAAGACTGGATTTTTTGTGTGGAATTCACTCTTCTTTCTTTAGTTGTCCTGTGTTCTTCTCTTGTTTTCAATGTCAATTCATCTTCCTTCCGTCCCATTTCCGGCTAATTACGTTAATTAGATGGGTAGATCTTCAATTTGAAAAAAAGAAAAAGAAAAAAAGGGATTTCTCTTTCCCAATCTAGTACTACCCACCTTACATATTCAAATTTCCAAATTTGAGAAGGCAAATTGGGGAACCCTGATCATGTCAATGACTACCATCATTAATTCCCTAAAACCCATCTCTGTTCCTCCGTAATTTTCTATTCTTTGATGGTAATTTTACTATTTTTAGCTGGTAATTAGTAGTCAAAATTAACCTGGAGTTTGTTAGTGTTAAAAAAAAAAATGATTAATCCGAGTTAATCAACATTTGTGATTGACAGGTTGGAAAACGAACGGTTGAGATAGTGATGGAGAGGCATTCTAATCACAGTAGGGGAGATGGATTGCTTTTAAGATCCGCAACTACAAACAGCAACCACAATACTAGTACTGAGACAAGGTCACATACTACGTCACCGCCCGATTTCGTGTTGCAGTGGGGCAACCGGAAAAGAATGCGTTGTATGAAATTCCCAGCGAAGGATCGCTGCGGAGGCGGTGCAGGTGGTGACAACCACCACATCAACGGTAAGAATGATTCAGCCGGTTCATTTCCGACCCTTCGTACCACCGTCCGGATTGATCGCCGAGTTGTTAGATCGGATCACAACAATAAGGATTCATCACAACCGAGTAGTAGCGCTGTTATTAATCATAATACTAGTAATATTGCCAACGGTTATTTAAATCTCCGTCAACGTCCGGCTTCTCCATCTCAACGAATTCTCAGGTAATTTTTCTTCTATCCCTACTTTCCTTTTTTCACTGCTGTAAAAAGTTTCTTCTCAATTGTTCTCTGGTTGTGTCACGCGCATAGGTGACATTGATGAGAGCTTCCGAAGCTTCCCTCTTGTTTTTGCACACATTTTTTTCCTGTCCTCATAGTTATATATTCTCTCCATTAATTCACAACATCTGAAACGCCATAGATGTAGATTAAGATTGTTATTCTTTGATTTTGATAATCATAAATTTGGCCAGTGATTGACGGTTAAAGAAAATTTGTATTAGGTGATAAATATTTTTGAGTTAGTAGTCTAGGAAGAAGACTAAGTTCCTTGTGATATATGTGGTTTTTCACATTTAAAATCTTACTATCTTAATATTTTGCACAAAATTTAATTATTATTTTGTGAAATTGGTCTTTATATTTTTTTATATTTACTTTTTAGTCCTTAAAGTATTTTAAAATTGTAAAATCAATCCTTAACCCAAAAAAAAAAAATGAAGATATGACAGATCAATTTTACGTATTTAAACTTTTTTTATAAATTAAAAATATAAAAATTAATTCTGCCAAAAATTTAAACCAATTTGCCTTTGCCCTTTTTGTGAGTGGGAAATCGGATAAGATTTTTTTTTTTTTTTTTTTTTTTTTTTTCCCCACCATTTTAAGGTGGAAAATGATAAATAACATTTAGGGTGTATTTAGATTGAAATTTTTTTTTTTTTAAGTCTACACATTTTTTTTAAATTGAGTTTTTTTTTAAATTGAGTTGAGTGAATTGGAAAAAATGAGAAATAAGGTGGGATAGGTGAAAAAATTGTCTAATAATGAGAGACAAAATATTATATTTTATTAAATGTTATGATGATATTATTATTGGAGTTTTTATATTTATATATATTTATTGAATATATTTTATATTTTATTTTTTGTTAAGTGGAGAAATATGAATAGTAATTTGTTAGGTGGTGTTCAAATAATTACATTTTTTTTTTTTAATTTAAATGAAAAACTGGAAAAAAAAAAAATCATTCCAAAAGTAGCCTTAATGATTCTGATTGATGGTGGAAATTTGTTGGGCCTATTGAAATTTGATACTTCTTTTGCTCCATCCATCCATTTAATGCATGTCGTATTTTTTATTATTATTATTATTTTATAATTATATATATATATATTAAAATAAGGTTAAAAAATATTTAAATTTAAAAAAAAAAAAAAAAAAGTGAAAAATGGAAGAAATATTACTATTATTTATTATTTATTATTATTATTGTGACAAATTGGAAGGAATAATTTTTAATCTGTTTGTCACAAGTCATCAAAGCATTAAAGTAGTGGGACCAAAAAAAAATAGAATTTCTTACTTTTTCACTTTGCTTATAATGCTAACGGGTACGGATTATATATATATGCTTGTGTATTTTAGAAAGAAAATGGAATTGGATTTATTTGTAATAATTACGTGTCAAATTTCTATTTTTTCTACATTTCCAAACATCATTTCTATTATAATAATTATTTTTGGGTCTCATTATTCCAAATATAGTTTGATCCCATCGAGCTGTTGTGACACGTAACCTTCTTTTTGACGCGCACGGGAATCCCAATCCAACGGCTCAGATCTCCCCTGACACAACTCTTTCTTTGTGTTCTCTACTACTTTCTCTCTCTCTCTCTCACACACACACCCACATATACACTTTCACATACAAAAACACGTCAACTATGTTGGAAATATTTTTTTTTATATTGCTCTGACCCAAAACTCATATCAAATGTTTTGTGCACCATACAATTCCATTCCATACCCCTCCCAATCCTAAAACCAACTCCCCCAGTCCCATTTCCATTTATGCAATTCAGCCTGCGATCCTTTTGATTCTTAACATAATCCCACAAGGTTATTTTTGGTAGACTTCGTATTTCTCTCTCTCTCTCTCTCCTTTTTATTTATTTATTATTTTTATTTCTCTTTGGAAAGTTACTTTATTACTTCTTTTTTTTTTTTTTTTTTAATTTTCACAGTCAATACGTATCTTATCTAGGAGTATTTATGATTTTTTCATTTGCATGCTAAGATAGAAATTTAGGAATTGTTGTTTGTTCCTTTGCTTTTGTGTTTTCGTGTTTCTGATGTGCATTTCTTTTATAGGAATTCTGATAGTTCTATTGCTATGAGGGCACACGGCAACGGTGTTAGGGGTTTGGCTTCCCCGGACAGAGGGGGTGGCGCCCAAGACAGGAAAGTTAACGGAAACCACCATATCAATAACCATGGTAGTAAGAATCACCACCATACTAATGACAATAATAATGGGTCGGCTTCATCGGATAGCAAAAAAGGAGGAGGGTCATCATCTGGCAGTGATGCGATCCCAGTTGTTTGGCCGCCGAAGTTTGTGATTGCCTTGACCAATAAAGAAAAAGAAGAAGACTTTTTAGCTATCAAGGGCTCCAAGCTCCCTCAGAGGCCCAAGAAGAGAGCCAAGTTCATTCAACGCACTCTTAATGTAAGTTTATTTCTCTATTCTCGCAATTTTAATTCGGCTTTGTTCCTTCTCTTTTTCTTTGTAAATTTGAATGATTATTGATATTGCATGATTCTATTATTCTCCTTCAAAGTTTACCTGCTCCTTTCAGTCATTTACTGTTTATATTCAATCCCCAAGCAGGATTGAATGACAAATTAATAAACATCTGTTTGAGTATTTTCTGCTAAATAGTTTTGGGGGTCAATTTCCTGACCCCAAATACTCTTCTGCACCTTAACACTATACAAGCATGGTCTGATCTGTCTATTAAGTCATATGTTTGATGTGAGAAGTTTCCTTGACTGAGATTGAAGATTGAAGTAACACCTTTATGTTTGGTGTCAGATTTAAGTATTCTGCACGAAACATTGCTTCTAAAATGGTTTTGGATTTACTAGTTTTTTTGATAACCTTCATCTGATCGTTGAGTCCAGGAGAAGTAGAATTGCGTATAAGATTCAGCTGACAAAATGTTTAAAAATTTGGTAAATAAATGAAGGGAATTTTATTTTATTTTATTTTCTTTTTCTGGAGCTTTTGTCATTGCTGACAGTATTGAATTTTTAATCTTATAGTGACATTGGTGGGGTGGGCCTCCTTTTCTATTGAACGTGGCCTTCGGCTTTTCTTTGCACTTCTCAAGCGTTTAAAAAAATGTTGAAATTGCTTAGCTAATAATCTAGCAATAGTGGAGGACAAATGGGCTTTTAGGGACACGTGGCAGCCAAAGCATGGTTATCTAACCCAACTGAGTGAGTGTGACCAAAGGAAATTGATGGTCTTGTCTTTTGGCTTTGTGCTCTGGAATCTGGGGGAGCACTAATGGAAAATTCAAGACTACTAACTTGTGCAGATATGGATAAGTGTAAAATTCAAGACTGGAATAACTGATGGAAAATTCTTAAATTAGATTACTAACACTTTATAGATCTTTTAATCGGATAGTTTATTGATGCTGAATTCTCTAATTTCTTTTTTCCATCTTTAGGGTTATTTTAAAATAATCTTCTACCATAGTACTTCTGGAAGAGTAAAAAAGATTCTAATTCCTGTGACACAACCAGTGACTTAGGCATTTAACCTTCTAGTCCTTCTGCTATATTCCGAGTCTGATTTTGTGATCGCTTCATAATTGTTGGTGTGGACTCTGTTCTCTTTAATTATATTGGTGGGATCCATCTTTGGACCACCTTGCAACTAAGGATAAAAAGGCATAAAAGAAAGCACAAAGGCATAGGGGTGTAGAAAAGACTGGGAAGGTCTTATTGTTTTTTTGGTTGTCTTTGGTGTGATGCACGAGAAAACGTTGGTACTGCTATGTTATCTCATTCAAACACGGCCATAAGTACTGTACTTAATTAAAAATGAAAATCTTATTTTAAATCAAACAACTTGTGCTGGGGAATTGTATCCACCGAGAACTACTTTTTCCTACTCCAATTAAAAGAATCTGGCTAGAGGCAGGACTTGAAGAAATGGTTGGAGCATTATTTGTTGTTGATTTTCTCAATTCGTCAGATTTTGAGCTTTAAATATCATATAGTATTAAAATTATGTTGGTTAAGAGTTATGAGTCTGAACTGGGTTTTTAATTTTGTTAAATGCAGTTGGTAAGCCCTGGGGGATGGTTGTGTGATTTGACACTAGAACGTTACGAGGTCCGCGAGAAGAAAGTCTCCAAGAAGGTAAGCTTGCTAATATGTCTCCTCTTCTTACACTTCACATTTTTTTTTTCCAGAGTTTGGTTGGTTTTCAAATTCAAGATTTTTAGGGAAAAAATAGTTTTTGTTTTGAGAGGCGGCCATGATTTTTCTTACTGCAGAGACCAAGGGGTCTAAAGGCTATGGGAAACGTGGAGTCAGATTCTGAGTCGTGAAACTATATCTGCTTGAGCAGTACAAAGTGTGTACAGAAAAAGGGTGTAAGATTGAAGGCATGGATGATGATATGATTAATAGGGGGAGGTTAAGCTCTGGTTCCTTGTCTGGGGAGGACATTTGATGCCTATTTTGACGAGGCAATGATGTTCTTGTATTTCCACTGTGATAATCTACTTGAAGAGAAATGAAAGAAAATTTTAGCTGTGAATATGCTGTTTTCCTCCCGACTTTTTCTTTTCCTATTCTTATCTTCTTGGGTGATGGAGGGTGGGGGTGAGCGGGCAATTCGTTCACTCATGGTTTTCTTGATTCTTTTATGCTTTATTACATGTTTATAGACATTAGTCTCCTTAGAAAAGCTGTACTTCAAAATCTTATCTAAAATAGATGAGTGTCTAGTATGCAAAAGAGAAAGATAAAATGCCGTACGCTTTGCTTGGTTCTTAGCCTCTGTGTGTACATATATATCTTTTTCCATTATCTTGAAAGGGATTTGTCCATGAATTTTTTTCTTTAATAAAATTAAGAAAAATTAGTCGTTCAGTCTCATAATTATTTTTTAGTAATCAGTTTAGTTTTTAAATTTTACTTTTAGTTTTGTTTAGTCTTTAATTAATTTTTAAACTTATGATGTAGTTTTTTAGTAGGTTTTTAAATAAGTTATAAATATATATATTTTTTTAAATACAAATTGCATAATAAGAATTCTTTTAATATGTTGAAATATTTTTAAATTTATTAATATTATAAACATTAGTTATCATTAAAATTAAAATATATAATTAATATTTGTATTACATATAATTTTTTTTTAAAAAATTTTTACACCATAATAAATATTATGAGTTTTTTTTATTCTATTAATTAATTATTTTGTTTTATATTCATTAATTGGTAACATAGATATATGACAAAATAATTAATTAGTAAAATAAAAATAAAAAATTTGATAATATTTATTATAGTGTGAAAAAAAAATTTTAAAAAAATTATTAATTATATATTTTAACTATATTGATGATTCATTTTTATAATATTAATAAATTTAAAAATATTTTTGTCATATTTAAAAAACAAAAAATCCTATTATGCTTTTTGTATTAAAAAAAAAAATTACTTGTAGCTGGTTTGAAAAAATATTACATTATAAGTTTAACAATTGATTGAGGATTGAACAGAGCTAAAAATAAAATTTAGAGACTAAAGCGACTGCTTAAAAATAGTTCTAAGACTGAACTGACTATTTTCTCCAAATTTAATTCTAGAATTGATTTTTTTTTTTTTAATTTCAAAAGTAAAAGTAAATGTTTAAATGGACTAATTATATATAGAGAGTATTAATTATAAAAGTTTTAAATTCACAAATGTAAAATCTTAAATTCATATTTTCTGTTTAACATAACGAAGTAGACCTCAAAAAATAAAAAAAAAAAAGGAAAAAACACAAAAAGAAAGGGAAAAAAAAAAAAAAAAAAAAAGAATGGTGTGATGAAATGTAATTTGCACCTTTGTAGCCCTCTCTTGTGATTGCATTTGAGAGTATGACTGGAAGTTGGTTTGAATAAATAGTAATGAATTTGATTTTTTTTTTTTTTTGAAGTAAAATTTTAAGTTCAAGAAAATTAAATATTAAAAGGGTCTATTTTTAAAAAGATTTAATCTGATTCAATTTGGAACTAATTAAAGTTCGGATGGCTGTTGGAGGTTTATACGGAAAATATTTTCCAAAATAAATTCACGATTTATTGATGATGACATCTTAGGATTATATTTTTAATAATTTACGTATTTTTCCCCCCCAAAAAAAGTGAAAATAACTATAAAAAAATATTACTCCCCCAAAAAATATATATATAAAAAATAATAAAGGCATAAATATTCTTCAAACTATGGTTCTTTAGTGACATTAGTCACAGAATTAATTTTTTTGTGATATTGGTTCATATTAAATTGTGTAGAATTGGTACTTTCGTTTTTTGTTATTTTACTATTAATTTTAAAAAAAAATTGTCCATAAATATTTTAATTATTTTACAATAATATTATATAAAATAAAAATATATTATTGATACAAATACATATATATATTTATGTAAATTTTTTTTAAAAAAAAAATTAACAAGAATAACTAATCTCACACAATTTAATATAATTTAAATACCAATATCACAAAAAAAAAAAATAAAAAAATAAATTCAGTGACTAATGTTACGACATAGTTTGGGGACTATTTATGTCAATTTGCCAATAATAAATTATCAAGAGATCCTGCACTCTACATTACTTGAAATTGATACATACTTTTTATAGGTGAATTGTTGAGATCTGTTTTTTGAAGGTGTTAATTTAAAATCCATAGATACATATATATATATATATATATATATATA
>JAXGGT010000131.1:8037764-8058169 GCA_035583425.1 Marsdenia floribunda | reverse complement strand
ATATATATATATATATATATATATATAGACACACACAACAGAGCAGCAGAAGGAGAGAGAGTTTATAGTTGATTAAATGACAAATTTATCCCAATCCAGAAGTACCAAATTACAGAAAAACGAATTATAATCAAACTACTAATACTCGACTGAATTAATCATCCGTCATACATTACAGCATTGCTGCATTGATTTCACATTCTGAAAACAAAGGAAGCGAAGGCGAAGACGCATCCGGCCAGCAACGATGGAGCAGTCGCAACAGCAGAAGAAGCCGGTGCCGGAGCCGGAGCAGGTGCAGGTGCAGGTGACTCGGTTGCGAATGAGCTACCGATGAAAAATGAGAAAACCATCGCCACCACAACGAAGAAGAAAGCAGCGAGCTGAGAGACTGCCATTGATGAAAATGCTTCTCGAAGAATACTTCTGCGGTGTCTATTCGAAGTTGAGTGAGAGAGAGGTTTCGCTGCTTAAGTTTAGGATGACTGAAAGGTGACGCTACACACACATATAGAGAGAAAGCGAAAGTGAAGGTGAGTGAATCTGTCCGGGTAGTACGGTCAGCTGCCCGGATGTAGAGAATTGGCGATTTGTGGAGAGACAACTGTCTTTTTGGCTATCGTGGGGGAAGGTTTGAGTTATTGTGATTGAGATCGTCCATTAAAGAGCGGAATAATTTGATACGACAGGTAATATATCTCGGGTGTCTGTTCCCCCGCCACCAAATCAAGGGGTTGAATCTTGCAAAAGGAAAAGTTCAAAGTTCAAAATAAATTATTATATGCATCCGGAATAGAGTGGTAAAATTAATTAATTATGTCAACTAGTTAATTTAATTTTGAATCGTATATGATTCAAAATTTATTAACTAGTAACGCGATATCAATTTATTTAATCCGATTATTTATTTATTTATTTAACTCATTCATGCTATTATTTATGTTTGTTTGACAAAAATATATATATATATATATATATATAAATAAAAAACAAATAATATTCAGTATATACATATAAATATATATAATTCAAATAGCAATATCATTATTACATTAATAAAATATATTATTTTTGTCCCTACTTACTAAATAACTTTTTAATTTGTCTTCACCTTACTCCTCGTTTTTCGTAATCCACTCAATTTTTTTTTTGAAAAAAAATAAAAAAAAAGCAATCTAAAAAAGAACTTCAATCCAAAAACACTTTAATATTTTGAAATTTAATTATTTGAAAACCATTTACAACTCGAACACGATTATCATTAAATTGGTTGACCACTCTGACACGAACTCATTTATCCTCAACCTTAATCCGTTTAATTAATATCGTGTTCATGCAAATTTTCGTATGACCCCTAATTGGAATACTTATTGTCACTTAAAAAATAATTGTCCATGTTAAAAATAATAATAATCGTCCTCATTAAAAATATATACATATCTACAAGAAAAAAATATTTTAAAATAAAAATTATGTCGTAATATAAATAATGTCAAAAAGTTAAATTGTAGAATATCATGGTGTAAGGGTTTTTTTTTTTTTTTTTTTTTTTTTTGGTTTATTAATATAAACAAAATTAACATTTAATACATACACTTAAAAGGATAGTTGTGTTTTACAACAACTTGAAAAACACAACTATACCAAGGTCATCCAAAATTTTTATTTCAAATTGTTAAAAAAATAGCGACCTAGTTTGTAATACACAACCCTAAATAAGAAAAACAATAATTTTGAGTAATAGCTATCCATATTTATTAATTTCGTAGATATTTATTAATTAGATTTAGTTTATTCTATTATCGGGATTAATGAGTTTTAGAGAGTGCTTACGATACGTCTATATTTTAGGAGGTGACAAAACAAATCAAAGAGAACAATCAGGAAAAATCAACGAGGTAAGTGAATTTTTCAATCTCTTTAGACTTAAAATTTGATATTTAAGATTTTTTAAGATAAAAACTAAGTCAATATTATGATAATAAGTTGGGACTTAGTGATTGAATAAGTAATTTCAATTTTTGATTTAGAGATCTCAAAAGTAAATAAATACAAAATTCGATTCTCTTTATATCCTTTTTGAACGAAATAATTTGTTCTTTATATTTCTCTTCGTTTCGTTTTGTTTCTTTTGGTCAGTGTATATATATATAAACTATGTAAATATATATATATATATACACACTGTATGCACATCCTGTTCATTCAATTTCCTCCTTATGGTTTTGTACTTCCTTTTTCCTTTTGATTTCCACGCAGACCCTTTGTACATGTAATGCATGTATACATTACATATACATGCATGTAATGTAAAAAAAAAAAAAAAAAAAAATGCATGTATAAGTATATATTATGTATCTATATGATTTGTCCTTTCTTGATTTTCGTGCCAGTCAACCTCCAAATTATTGTTATTGTTATTATTATTATTTTATTAAGAATGGAGGAGGCTGTCACTTTCTTCTTCTTCTTCTTAGATTTGGGCTATCTATATATATATTAGATTTCTTTTTTATACCCACATATATATATATACTGTTTCTTTTTCTCTCTTGATTTTCGTAAGAAATGAATTTTATTTCCTTATTATTATTTCTTTACTAAAAATCTTATTTCTTTTATTCTTTCTTTTAAAAAATATTTTCTTAAAAATCTTTAAATTTATGATTTTTATTTTATTGGGTTTCTTGAAATTTTTGTTAAATTTATTTAAAATATTCCCTTAATTAAATTAAGTTTTTGGCTCAAGTTTGTTTAGAAATTAGTTGGGGGAACATGTTTCAAATTATAAATTATGAACCCATATAACATGGTGAAAAAGCTCACACTTTGATAAGTGTTGGTCAACCTGGCAGGAGTACAGCTAGGGCCGAATTCGGTTAAACTAACGAGTGACTATATGTACTTGAGCCTACTAAAAGAATTTGAAATTGAAATTGTGGTATTTTGTTTGTTTGATAAAGTTTGTCAAATGGAAGTCTATTTTGATTAGTTGATTGATATATGGAAATAATTCATTTTAGATATTTTGAAATCATTCATTTTCATTACTGATCTTCTGATATTTTTGAATGTTTTAGAAAATAAGGAATCTGGATATTATGGGCTTTTAACTCATTCATTTCCCTCTTTTTCTTCCGTTCTTTTGTAGACTATAGTAATGATAAATAAGAGAGTAGGTGAAACTTGACTCTCATTTTTCGTTTTTGATTCTTTAGCCTTTTGTTTATTCTTGGGATTGATTTTAAATTTTTTTTAGGAATTCTGTTAGTTTTAATAAGCTTAGAGTTGTATCCCTAACTACGATTAGAGTTGTATCCCTAACTATGATGTGATACATTGGGAGATTTTAAGGCTGTTTTTGGATTGAGATTTTTTTCCAAAATTTTACTCAAACTCAAAAAAAATAGTTGTCTTGTTTTGGAACCAATATGACATGTTACTGTTCATATCTGGTGAGGTGGCAAAAAAATGAATAAAAAATTCACTCACTTACTATAAATATTCAATATATACATATAAATATATATAATTTAAATAAAAAATCATCATTACACTAATAAAATATATTATTTTTGTCTCCCACTTACCAGATAATATCTTACATTGGTCCCATCTTACTCCTCGTTATTCGCAACCAACTCAATTCTTTTTGAAAAAAATGAGCTTTCTAAAAAAAAGTTCCAATCCAAAAACACCCTAAGTATTTCTTATTGGAATTTCCTTTGGGACTTTTTGAAGGATATGGACTTGTTTCTTTTCTTTTTATTTTTGGAATTATTATTTATGTTATGATTTCATATAGCTACCTTGTGCTATTGGAGGAAATCTTGAGGATACTGTCGTGTTATGTCCCGATTTTGGAGCCAAAATAAAATTTTTGATGACTTTAGTCCAATTGTTTTTCCTGATTACTTTAATAAGATAAACACAACTTTTTTTTTTCTTTTGTTTTGTAAATTAGTCGTTATTTTTCAAACATGCATAAGAAATAATAATTCACTTAATAGCAGTTTTATTCAAAATGAATCAAGTCACAATAGTGACAAAACAAAAAAAAAAAACTCATATTACATAACAAACATAAAATTGTTGCCTATTGAGTTACGACTATAGTATGTATAAGAATACGTAGTTCAATTAATAGAAGCTTTACCTATTAATAAATTCGAGTTACAATAGCGGAAAAAAAAAAAAAAAAAAAACCCCTCAAAATTACCAAAAAAAAAAAGGAATTTACTAGTTTAGCCATAATTTTTCAATTTCAGTATGTTATGGCATAGGAGCAATTTCGAGAAAGAAAGGGGAACTTTATTGAGACTCGCAGTCTCTCCTAACGACGACGTCTCCTGTACGAGATTGGCAATGACTGTGTGACACCGTGCGAACCCCTAATTCACCACCGCAGCTTATGTATTGCAGCAATGGTGGAAGTACTGAAGATCGCATGAAGGGGAAGATAAGGAAGCAGGCAATTTCCTCATTCACACTCGTTTGAAACGCATGTTTTTGGAAAATCATCTTTACTTTTGAATGTAGTGTTAAGAAGTAAATAAAATAGTTGCATTTTTTTTTTTTTTTCCTTCCTTTCTTTCTTCAGAAAAGCTGACTGTTGAAGCATATTAATCCAACTGCAAAGCTGGTAAAATGTCAATTGTCAATTGTGAAAATATTATCTTTTTCCTATTTTAGTAACAATTCCATCTATTTCAAGATATAGGGGAATTCTATTCTGTATTCAGAATCAGGACAGTGGTGCCGTGCCATTAGGTATATCTATTTATACATATATATATATATATATGGTAAGAGAATATCTTTCTTGTCTGAAAAGTTAAATTGTGTTTTTCTTTGACTGAACTGAACTTGCTAATTTCTGAAAATATTCACCTTTGGTCACATTTGAAATCCTTAGTTAGGAACCCACTTCTTATTTGGATGAGTCAGTGCAGTTAAGGGCATGAAGAAATTCTTGTAGTCAACGTTCAGTCAAACCAGTATGGCAATATAGATTGTCATCTTGATTTTGATGAGAATAAAATGAATGGCCTATCTGATTTGCACTTGTATTATTAGATTTGATTATTATTATTATTATTTTTATTTGTGCGTTTGTTATAATTTGTTGCCTATCTAATCTTCCTGTACTGTAGCCAATACTGAATTGAATCTGCACATGTCCTTACTTTTGCAGGATGATCTTGAGACCTCTGAGAGTACAATCCATTTGTGTAGCTTGATGTTTTGTCCTTCAGATGCTACTCTCAAACATTTCACCTACCTTGGAGAAGCTTTTCACGATTAGGCAAGCGAAACAAATTCATGCAATACTTCTTGCCAGTGGTTTGAATTATCTTGAACCTATCCTGGTTCGGCAAATTATTGTTTCTGCAGGAAGTTACCATAGCGTTAATGAATATGTTAAGTTAATCCTCCATCGCATGCAACACCCAGAGGTTTCTCCCCTGGCATACACCATAAGGTTTCTGTGCCAGAATGGCCAGTTTCAAGATGCTGCAAATCTCTATGTTGAATTGCAGCACATGGGACTATGTCCAAATACTTTTGCTATATCATCAACTCTGAAGGCTTGTGGAAAGATTTGTTCTAGGACAGTTGGGATTACCATTCACGCTCAAGTTCACAAATATGGTTTCTCAAAGGTTGTTTATGTACAAACTGCTCTTATGGATTTTTACTCCAAAATTGGTGATATCAAGACAGCACACAGGGTCTTTGATGACATGTCTGGAAAAAATATTGTATCATGGAACTCCATACTCTCTAGTTATGTGAAATTTGGGGATTTGCCAATGGCTCAAAGTGTGTTCGATGAGATGCCTGAGAAAGACATAATATCATGGAATTCAATGGTTTCAGGTTATGGGAAGACAGGGGACATGGAACAAGCATATGCTTTATTCCGGCAGATGCCACAAAGAAATTCTGCATCTTGGAATGCCATGATTGGCGGATATATAGATTGTGGGAAGATAGAATTAGCACGTGGTTTCTTTGAGGCAATGCCTGAAAGAAGTAGTGTTTCTTATATTACCATGATATCAGGATATTCAAGATGTGGGGATGTTGGGTCTGCTGAAGAGATATTTTATCAAGTGCAAGAGAAAGATAAACTCCTGTATAATGCCATGATATCTTGTTATGCTCAAAATGGTCATCCAAGAGAGGCACTTCATCTATTTGATGAGATGCTTCAGCCCAATATCAATATTCATCCTGATAAAATGACATTGGCTAGTGCTATTTCTGCTTGTTCTCAACTAGGAGACTCCAAAATTTGTTCTCGTATAGAGTCATACATGGGTGAAGTTGGGATCAGAATGGATGATCATCTTGCGACAGCTTTGATTGACTTGCATGCCAAGTGTGGAAGTATTGATAAAGCTTTTGAATTATTTCACAGGCTGCAAAAGAAGGATTTAGTTGCTTATACTGCAATGATCTTGGGTTGTGGCATAAATGGTAGAGGAAATGATGCTATCAAATTGTTTGAAGAAATGATGGATTCTATGATCACGCCCAACTTAGCTACAATTACGGGCGCTTTGACTGCCTATAATCATGCTGGTTTGGTTGAAGAAGGCTACCGTTGCTTTACTTCAATGCAAAAGTATGACCTTGTTCCATCTGTTGATCATTATGCCATTATGGTTGACCTTTTAGGTAAGGCAGGTCGGTTGGAAGAAGCATACAATCTTATAAAGAGAATGCCAATGCAGCCTCACTCTGGGGTTTGGGGAGCATTACTTCTTGCATGTAGTTTACATAATAATCTAGAGCTTGGTGAGATTGCTGCTAAAAGGTGTTTTGAGTTAGAGCCAAATAGCACAGGTTACTATTCTCTTCTTGCCAACATATATGCCTCAGCTGGGAGATGGGATGATGCCAAGCGCTTGAGAGATGCTGTTGAGGAAAGCGGTTTCAGTAAGGTTCCAGGCTCTAGTTGGATGAAACATTCAAAAACCTAAAGATGATGGATTTCATTACAAGCCAGAATATACATGCTCAATCAGTTTTTTACTGTTTGCCCTTTTGTCAATGGCCACACATGGTGTTCCATGATCCATTTCAGCTAAAATATTCTCCAGTATGCATGGTAATGCAGTCTATATTTATCTCCTGCCCCTATGGTTTTATCATTTTATAGATCTCACATGTATCCAAGTTTTAGTTTGATATTATTGGCACTGATCGAAGATTGTGTTGTTTTGTGATTCTTTTTCAACTTACAAATTTATACTGATACAATCAGGCCTAGAGCAGTACAGCTTAGTTTAATGTCAAATCTGCTTTTTTTTGGGTGATACTATTAATTTCCATTTACAGGAATGTATGATTGACTAATTCTTTTCTTCTCATGTTTCACATTGTAATATATTCACAGGATGCAAAATCATTGTCCATGTACATGTGACAAAAGAATCTATAAAGGAAAAAAAAAATGTTGCGGTAATTCAACATATACTTCATTTAAGATTTCTCAAGAGTATAAGGAAAACAAGCTAATTTGCTTTTAGGCTTTTAAAACCACCATGTGTATTGAAGGCCACACTCAAAAGTATTTTCAGTGCAAATAGGTTTATTTTTAAATGTAACAGTGGGTAAGGAACATGTTTGGTAGCATATTAGTTCTTTTCTACTTAGTTCATGTTGGTTTTGATGTTTTTTTTAGCTGGGGTTTGGTTAGTCAATAACATTTTGGGAAAGCTTTTATTGATATCTGAAGTTTGAGAAAAAAATTTCTTCACACTATTTTTACAAAATCAACTAAACTAGAAACCTTTTAGCCTATTTTCAGCATAGAACTGACTATGCATGGGCTTTTGAAATTCAAATTCTGGATAGTTTTAAGAACTACATAAAAAGGTGTACCATTCCCTATCTTACAGCACTTTCCTCAGCATCCTTCAGTAGTTGGACTAATCAACAAAAGTTGGTTACAGAAAAGCTAGATATACTAGAAGAAAATTGGTGATGACTGCTTGATTTAGCTGGTTCTTCCTAATGGTATTGTTAGGATTTTTTTCTCTCTCTTTGCTGCTTTCTTTCTTGACTTAATGTTTGGAACTGCATATGTCAAAGGGTAATATCAAATAAAATTATGACAAAGAGTAGGGAAAGAAAATCTATTCTTGTATCCCACACCTTGCTGCAAATTGCTTTGAGCATTACTTCTTTGGTGGTTTTATTTCTATGACTGCTTGGGGATGAAGTTGGTCATTGCTAGTTGTATTGTTTGGTAGCATATCAGAAAGTTTCTGGTGTGATTAGGTAGAGAATACAATCAGCTGGGTCCTTTTTTCCACTTTATGTTTGTGTGTGTCTTGAGGATGAAGGCATTTAGAGTTCTGTGCCTTACAAGCCTCTCACACTCTGCAATGACATAATTGTTTGCTTGGTTGTTAAATATGGGCTTCAATTTGTTTTTACTTTTAGATTACCTTAATTATTTAAAGTTTTAATTATGATCAATTCTTATTGGTTCTTGTTCTGTGAGCCAGTCCATTTGACAGCCCTGACAACAGTTTGTTGGTCTTGTAGAAGCATGGTAATCCAACGTATGAAACCTTTCAAAATATGCTTTGAGGCTTCAGTTCTGCAGACAAATGGTTAAGTAGCATCTTGACCTCAGGAATTGCCAGATTAATTTGGCCCCTTAAGCATTTTATGCTACTGATGTAACTGCAAATTGACTGGATTCAGTCAGAAAACATTCAGAGGCACTGAAGAAACACTGTCGACAACCTCAGCAGGAAAGTGCAAAAATATTGAATCCTTATTCTGCCCCTTTATGCCTGGAACTGCAAGATTGAATTTTGAGTATGGCCCCTTCAGCATTTTCCACCATTGATGTAACTGCGAATTGACTGGTCTTGGTCTGGAAACAAATATTGCTCATGATCACACGGAGAGACAGGAAAGAAACATTGATCTGGCAGGTAGGAGAATGGCTAAAAGTTTTTGGGATGCTCCAACTTCTTGAAAAGAAAAAAAACCAAGGGAGACACTAATCTTGCACTTACTTTATAAGGATATTTATTGAACAAGAACAGTTTCACAGTATGATTCAATATTTGTATTAGAATCCCCAAAACATTTGCCTTTTAAGGTGATTGTTTTCCTTCAAAGAGTTCAATTTTCCTTCGTCTTGTGGCAAACCATGTCCAGCATATTTATTGATACAACAATAATTGATGTTTAAGAACCCTGGCAGATATGGCAAATTTTGTTCATAGTCAAAAGACTCAAAACAACAGGTAGCTTCCCTAAGCTTCATTTGACTTGACTTGTCAAATGAAAGATTCTGAATTCAATTGACAGTTTTGTGTCACAATTCAACTATAAATTCCTCCTAAAGATTTGTTGGTGAGCATACAAAGTTACCAAAAAAACAACAGTTTTACTGTTTTACAAAGACAAGAAGTATTGAATGTCACACTAGTAACAAGAATGACAAATGACGCCAAGGAAAAAGATGCTGCAGCTGCAAAATGGTCAGAATACTGAGCATTGTAACCTTCAAAAAAGCCAAAAAAAAAAAAAAGAAAAAAAAAGCAGTACTCAATTCAACTGGTTAAGGGATCTCATGACCTAGGGTATAGAGCATAGAGACCCCCTCTTCTGCCATTATATTTACCATAGTTTCCAAATATAGAAAAAAAAAACCCAAAAATTTTCTACTAAAAACCTATATATTTTGGTGCCAAGAAGAAGAGAGGTTCCAATGCACCAGGAGCAAATTTCCTAGCAAAAAGATAACAAATAGAAGAAGGTTGATCATTGTATGTGCAGTTATGGTTTTCAAGCATTCTTTTCATGAACTGTTCTGTAATATCTGCTGCTCCAAAAGTAGCAGGATGAGCACCTCCTCTTGACCAATCCACCCACGTGACACTTCTATTTGCTAAGTGGTTTGCTGCTTGAATCGTCAGCATAGTTGGGAAATAATGCTCATCCACATAGCATGCCGGTTTACAGAACTCACTGAATTTTGCATAGAACTTTGTATCTTCAACTACGTAAAGAGCAAGCTTCCGGTTAATTTCAAACCACTGTGACCCTTTCCTCCACTGTGTGATGTTAACCTCGGGTGCCATGTAAGTGCTATAGCGACCTCTCCCATATGGACCAGGATCATCAAATGCACCCATGAAGCTGTACTTTGATTTCTTTATGTAATGGTAGATAACACTGAAATTATAAAGGGGAATGCATGATTCAGAAAGTAGAACAAACCACTCGTTACTGACATCAAGCAATGCATTTGCTAGAAGTCTTTTCTCAGCATCACACATACTCATCTTCCCCCACTCTGCAACCTGTAGGTTGGAAATAAATAATTTATCAGCAACTGCATGCACATAAGGAAATGCATTGGTATGTCAATGCAGTAGTGGATGAATCCAATTCAAAAGCAGTCGAATGCAGAAACGTTAACAGGGAAAGAGTAGCAAGTAAAAAATTGACAAAACAGAATTTTCCCAGAAAATTCTTTCTTTAGTTACTGTAACAGATGCAGAGCCAGCTGAATTTAGAGCCTTCCATGAAACAGTTTCTGATAGTGTTTCGTGCTGGTATATGGTCTACAGCACCTAAATTACCCATTCAAAAGTAAAACTTAAAAGATCAAATGAATGAAGTATGAAGCAATGACTTGGCCAAGATTACAGCTCAACATGCTATGAAAAGCATCGAAATAAGGGTGAAATTTCTAACAATATAAAAGAGCATAGAGGCATAGGCATTAGGCACTCATAGCTCATCCAAAACCATTTTGGTTATTCACTAACAAATTCTGACCAAATGACACATTTTTGTTCTACAAGACTCCAAGAATTTAAGCTTTACTCTCAGAGTAAAAGACAAGAAAACCAAAACTTCTCCCGCCATTGAAATAAGAAAAAATATTGCACTGAAAGGCGATGACAATCAAAAGCACCCTATATCTTGTTCAGAGAAAGATGAAGTTACGTATGAAATCTAATCGTAAGTAGTTACTTGATAACAGAGGTTCATAGCAACTATCAACAACCCCAGAAAAAAACTTACTTCGAAACACTGCTTAAAACAACCACAAATCTCAACCTATAAAATTTCCATTGAACATCTGAATTAGCATTCACCAAAAAATACAATTCATTTGGGTGCTCAATGCAAAACCCTCCCCAAATCAGATAATTCTTGCAGATATGAAAGGCTTTCACGGGGCAACAAGAAATGGCAACTGTACAGAAATCTAATAAATACGGGTGAGAACATACCTGACTTGGAATTTGTCGCTTGTAGAAAACAGATGTCTCCGGGAAATCTGATTGATAAGATGGCGATGAATGAATGTAGATAGAGTAAAACCCCTCATGCCCCTTGAAGAACCGCTCCCAAAGGGGTGACAAAGGCAATGGTCCCTTGGTTAAAAACATGAAGGCAATCTTTGGAACCCTATCAAAGGGATACTTCTTTATCCTAGGAGCAAGAGATGCTCTCCAAAATACTTCATCATCACTCATGGAATGAAGCAAGTTAGAAGGAGGTTTGATCCAACGGTCTAAATTATTCAGTGATTCTTGAACAGCACATGACTGCAAACTAGGTCTTACTGTTGGGATCACAAGATTACTAACTCCAAAATGCCTAATCATGTAAATACTAATCATAGAAAAAATGAAGCACAAAGCCAGAAACAGCACAAATAACTGAAGTAGCCTGTGAGGTAAAGCCCTAGATTGACTTGGCCTGCTCACGACTACAGATTCTTTACCGTCCTCCATGATTTCAACCCCTGATTTCATGTAAACAATAACCTTGTTGGAACTTCTATTCTGGTATTTTTCATTTCCCCACTACTAAATCCCAGAAACAGCCAGAACACTAGAAAAACAATCAAAAGCAGTCACTTTTTGCCAGAACGCTTCAAGACAAATTCTTGGATTGTATCTCAAGATAGTTGAAAAGTAAAGAAGGTTTTATTCAATTAGCCTTAGTTGGATCACTTGGCACCATCAACACTCAAAAGACATCAACTTTTTCTTGATCCCAACAAAAAAAAAAAAAAAAAAAAAAAACCCAAGTACGAGTCGAAAATCCCAGCCAGCAAATTCCTGCCTCGAAAGAAGAAAAAAATAATTACCACCCAAAAAGCTCAACACAAACTCAAAGGAACCTTATACACCATATGAGCGTGAACTCTAGTAGTATCGGCTGATGTCGAATCACAAAGCAAACTTGATGAAATAAAAAGGGTAGAAAGTTCTCAACGACAGAGTTGAGCCGTTTACATACCATTTAATGGAGGGAGAAGAAGAGATGACCAAATATGGTAAATCATTGATACTAGTCCCTTACGCAGCTTTTTGATACGCCAAATAAAAAAAAGCCAAAATTCACTAGAAATTTCAAAAGATACCAGAAAGAGTGGTGAAACAAAATAAAGTAGAAAATATTGGGACTTAAATAAAGTGGAGGAGAGAGAAACTAATCAAAAATCCAAAAAAAATCAAAAAGGAAAAAAACAAGAATGGCATGTAGAAATCCAAGTGAGAGAAAGAGAGATCCACTACTACTACTACTACAACCACTATAAAATTACAAGGGAAGGAATCAAAAATGTGCCTTGTTAGTGTTAAGGATGTCTGTTTTCCAACAACACACCACGCCACGCACAGTGGGGAGAGGAAAGATGGATGATGAATGATTGGGGGAAAGCTTTGTTGTCATGGTTTGCTGTGGCGTATCTGTCGGACTGTACTATCATATTAATCTTTTTATTTTTGTATAATATATATATATATATATATATATAGATTAAAAATATATATATTTAAATTATTTATGATAAAATTTTAATGAGTTTGACAACAACATTAAACATCTTTGCACACAAGAAGAAAATATTGCTACTTATCAAAAAAAAAAAAAAAACAAGAAAATATTGCTGAATGATAGTAATCTTATCAATAATTGTGAAAATTAATGTGTTCAAGCATTAAATATATTAGAAGCTAAAAAATCTTATAATATTTTTAAAAAAATTGAGAATTTTTGTAATATTTCGAATCATAAGTAAAACTATCTTATCTAAATTTATGTATGAATAGTATATGAGATATTTTTTTTTTTGTTTGAAACATTAAGACATTTTTACCTCTGTATAAGTAAAACGGTTACTACCGACTGAATTATGCCTTCTTTGACAAATAATATATGAGACAATAAATTAAATATTTTTTCTTTAATAAATAAATAAATAAATAAAACAATACTTTTCCCATGTGTGTATATTTTTCTTCAAGGCATGGGAAGACTGGCATTCAAAAGTTGAATTTTCCTCTTCTTATTCTTCAATCCCATCTAAAAGTGGAGAAGACATCAACTTCTTCAGCCCATGATGCCCTAAGCCCTCCCTACTAAATACTAGGAAGACAAAAACATCTTCTAGAATCAAATTCATTTTTCAAAATAATAATAATAATCATAAATTTGTTGTTTATATAAAAAAAATTATTTTAAATATAATGATAAATTTATAATTTAAATATTTTGTTTAATTTCACATTTATTTTTCTTTTTCACCACTATTTATTTATTTTAGTAAATAATTTTAATTGATAGATATTCTAACAATAAAAATATTTTATAAATATTAATAAAATAATGACATTTGTTATATTTATAACAACTAATAAAAATATAATTTTGTTTTTTTTTTTAATTTTAAAGTTTTTTGAATTCATGACTTCTTATATTATAAATAAAACTGCGCGGCCTTTTTGACAAAAAAAATATAATTTAACTTGAATGACACCTTTTGATTCATTTCCAAATCAAAATAGTTTGAAGAAAAAACAATTAAGGGATTTGTAGAGAAAAAAAAAAGTGGGAAGGGTAGGGGGTTGGCAAATGGCCTAATTTTTTGCATACCAATTCACCTATTCCCTAAAATTGATATTCTACCTAGGTTTCATTTTCTTAATGATATATATATACACACACACACACATTCTAGGACTAGGAGACTAGGAGATAGGGTGATACAACCTAGGAAGAGAATGACATCAGAATTTTCATTCCAAATAGCAAAACCCACGTTCAAAGTCAAACCACCAAAATAACACAACACAACTCACTCACCAAACCACCGTAGAGATATGTCAACAAATCAAACTAAGATTTTAAGCTCATTCCCCATCTGTATGGGATGGATGTATTTGGCCACCTCTTTTCATGGAGAGAATCAAACATTCACCAGTCTCCACCGACCATATAATATAGAATATATATATATATATATATATTATTTTAGACCTTCCAACATTCGCCACAATTATTTGGGCTGAAAGCCCTTTTTCAAAACAAATTCTTTCAACTCTTATTTCTTCATTTTTTTTGTCATTTTCAGTGACCACATAATTTTTTATGCTATAAACAGATCAACCAACACCTTGTAAGAAGAGTGAACCACAAGTTCCTCATCCCATTAACAGAGAAGCACAGGCATCAAGTTCTGTGATTCTATGTTTTTCAGTAACTTTGTCTCAGCTTTCAGCTCTAAATGACACAGACAGAAACATGCAGCATTTTTCAAGAGGTCATAACTTAAAAGAAGTTAAGACAGTCAATGGATGAATTCATTTTGCACTCTTGACAGGATTCATATATGATCGCAAAATCTGTTCTTATAATATGCAAGGGAAAAATAAGGTACCAAATCCAGAAGGGAAAATACTGAAATTTCATATTTGATGAGATGTTAAAAAAACTAGTAGCAGGTATCATTCAACAAGTGTATCCAACATGAACATACACTATAGGCAATTCATCCTGCTTTTCCCTCTTTTCAAAAAGATCAACAAAACAGTTAGTCTGTACTCGTATTTACCAAGACCAACTTGCACATAGATCCTACTTCACGACAGTGAACCTAGCACGAAGGTTGGAGATCATGACTGGGCACTCCCCCTTCTCGTCATATTCAACAAACTCTCCGCTAGACAAATCAATGGCATCAAATTTTGTCCCTTCAACCTACATAAAAGAAAAGAAAATATACTCTAAGGTTATTTAACATATATTTTGTGTAATGAGCCCTAATATAGAGAAGGAATGTGACAAATGATACAATTAAGAAATTCTATGCGAACTCCATAAAGATAATCCCCCAAAATACAAAATTCAATTACCAAATGCCATAATTGTTAAGCCTAAATAATGGCGGATGTTGGAACAAAGTCAAGAACCTATTAGCACAATGCACTGAACTTATTAATACGTTCAATATCATGAAATTGATGCAAATATATGCTACACTCTCACATAGAAACGTAGGACCTCCCACCTTAACAAACCCACCAACTGCCCCTAAACAAAAGAAAACCCATAGACAACCAGAGATTATGGAAGTAACATTTCAACAATCATCCACATTTTCCTCTGCCACCAACTAGAAGACTCTATGTGTTCTCATGAATGATTAAGGATATTTTGAACCCAAAAACTTTAATGAACATCAACAACCTCAAAGTAACAGGAGCATTACATTTGGTGAGCTGGAGAAATAAGGAGAACCTTTGGAAGAGAGAAAGCATATCTCAGATGCAGGTCTTGGAAGCTTCAGAATAAGTTAGCTTGGTTTTATTCAAGAATCATAGCTAATGTCAAACACGCTAAGTGGCAGAAGTGCACGTCCAAATAGAGAAAGCATGAATATCTTGGTTTTCAACAACTTTCAATATTATATATACAGTATAACACAACAACAAATCCAAAAGAGCAAATAAGCTTACTGATTCAGCCTGCCAACCACTGCCAAAGATGAATTCCACAGGCTCAAAGCCTCTGCAGTCAAACTGCATGATGGGAGCATATTTTCCAGATTCACTATCCATCTGCGTGAGTAAACGGCCTTTGCCCGTGATCATATTTATATTTCCATCCCTATCACAGAACTTACACTAGAAGCATAACAAGGCAAGACAAAATCAGGTCAAATTAGAGGTGCAAAACCTTTTCAGCAATGAAATCACTTTTGCAGACAATTTAGAGCAAGAAAACCAGGACGCTAAAGGACCAGTTATCATGATTTTACTCACCAAGATGTTTCCCTTATCTTTGCAAAAATATCATATCTTTCTTTGCATTATTATTATTGTTGTTGCTGTTTTTTCCTTTTCATTTTGTTGCCATGACTAATCAAAATTTGTATATCTCAAGTGTGTGCAGGCTTCAAGTTTTATATACATGTTGAATACTGAGAGAGGGTATGTTACCTTCTGAACAAGATGGGCAGTGCCCCTGCCTCCTGAAACAGGAACAGTTTCGTTTAAGCTCAGCCATGCTTCCTTGGCAGTCAACTCACCACAGTTACCGCATTTCAGCTGCAAAACGAAACAAAAGAAAACAATTTATCATTGTTTAAAAAAAAATAATAATCATTGTTTTTCTTTTCTCTCTCAACTAAACTTCCCCTTCTTTTCTTTTTCACCCTTAAAACTCTAAAATTAGCTCAAAGTGTCAAAATTTAAAACTCGTATCTATAATTCTATACCAAGACATTATACGCAGTAAAGAATTCAAGTAGCAACAAGATAAACCCTAAACTATGGTACATATTACTTAAACACTAACATTTTAAGGAACCCATCTCAGATAAGGAGACTTTGCAGCTAAAATTACTACTAAATACCAATTAAGAGATAAAACTAATTATTGAAAAATAACAAACAACTCGAAATGTTATTAACAAACATAAAAGAAGAAGAAAAATTGCAGATATATATATGTAGGCTGAATAAATTAGATTCCAAGATAAACTTAAAACCAGATAATATTAATTCAAATTCAATTATTTAAGAGGGAAAAAAAAAAAAAAAAAGGCAAAAAATTAAAACCCTAGATTAAGAATTTAGAGGTCTCTCCACATGAATCAATAAGCAGAGAGAGGTATGATTGAAATGAAACCTTCAAGTAGTAGGTGAAACTTGGATCGTCACAGCCTCCTTGAGGCTGAAGATTAGTGAGATTCTCCAAGTCTGCAGTGATCTCCAACGCGTAGTTCACCATTTGCGCACACACTCTCTCTCTCTCTCTCTCTCTCTGATCTTGATTTTCGTTTCCTCTTTTTATCAAAATGATCCTTTTTTTTTTCCTTAAAGAAACGAAGCCATGAATGACCATTATATGAAAATATTGGAAATTTATGATCATAATCCATTTTATATTATTTCGTGCGTTATAACTATAATATATACAAACTTTTTACATATTTATATATATATATATATTTTTTTTTTTGGTAATTTACATATTTATATATATATGTATATATCAAATTATACCTAAATTTGATAACATCACGATTTTAACATGTATGAAATCATTATTTATCTAGTAATTTGACGTTTAATTCTTAAACAAATCTAAATTATGCTAATCAATGAAAGACACCTGTCATACTATGTCACATGTTGAATATGAAAAATATTTTTGTTTGTTATAATTTTTGTTTTTTTTTTTTTAAGGTTTTCTTGTCTGAAATCACATGTAGTGTTTGTAGAATTTAATATTTGTTCGGATAAATGTCTTACCCGATCTCTTACATAATGCTTATAATGAGTATCGAACTCATAATTTTGAATTACTAAACGTTCACTATCTCTGTCCAGCCAAACAGATTAAATATAATTTTAAGGTTTAATAATGGATTATTGGTTTTTTAGTCCTTAAATTATTTTTTATTAGTCAATGTAATTTTTTATTATTATTATTTTTACTTTTTTGATCATTCAGTTTAAAATAATTGGAAAATTTAATTATTTAACTGGTTTAAAAGTAATTAATTAATCATAAATGAATCATTTAATATTAATATGTAAAAATGAAATTTAATATTTAAATAAATAATAATTGATATTTTGAAAAAAAAAATATTTTTGATAAATTTATAATTTTTAAGTTATTTTTACAATGATAAAATGATATATTTAACCTTTGATAAATAAAGTAATAAATTTTCATTTATATATATTTTTTTTACAATAACACGTTAAACGATTAATTTGTCTAAATATTTTTTAATTTAAAGATGAAAAATAATTTTTTTAAAAAAAAACATTATACAAATTAAAAGAAAAGTAATTTAGGGACTAAAATGACCAATAATCTTTAAATAATTTGAAAAAAATTAGTCATTTTAGTCTCTACATTTTTATGGTTTAGACAAACAAGTCGTTGCTTTAAGTTTTTAGATAATTGAATCCCATTTTATTTTTAATTGGACAAAATAGTCTTTTTAACTATATATTGATAATTTGTAGTCATTGAAATTTAAGATACCAAAGATATGTAAGTCCTATTAACTAATTCAAATATTAATAAACATTCATTTTAATAGTTAAAAATTATCAATATTTAATTGAAATTTTTTTTTTTTGTTCAATTAGAAATAAAATATAAAAACTCATTTGTTCAAATAAAAATATAAAAATGAAATCGACCAATTTTTTTTTGTAATTTGAATATGCACTCAATATTAACACAATACTTACATGGTAAATTGACATAAATAGTCTCTAAACTATGACTATTTGGTGACATTGGTCCCTAAATTAATTTTTTTTATGACATTGGTTCCTGAATTATGTTAAATTGTGTAGAATTAATTATTCCGTTGAAAATTTTTGTTATCCTACTGTTAATTTTTTTTTAAAAAAAATTATCCTAGGGCATTTTAGTCTTTTTACAATAACACAATACAAAAGAAAAATATATTATTGATACAAATACATATACATATAATTATTTCTCTAATTCTTTTCATCGTGTATATATATATACATATACATTCTTTTTTTCTTTTTTGTATAATGCTATCATAAAATGACTAAAATTCTCTTAATTTTTTTTTGAATTAACGGAAAGATAAAAAAAATTTTTAACGGAATGACCAATTCTACACAATTTAATATAATTTAGGGACTAATATCACCAAAAAATTAATTCATGAACCAATATCACCAAATATACATAATTTAGGAACTATTTATGCCAATACTTACATATTGTGACTTTTTAAAGATTATAAATGTTTATTTAATATATATATATATATATATATTGAATAACATATTTAACAAAAAAAAAAAAAAAAAGAAAAGAAATATTAACAGCATAGTTTGACCATATTTAATCTCTCTCCCCATCAAAACCAATAGTCATATTTTAATTCCCACTATGTCATTGTTTCATTATTATATACATATATATATAAATCACCAATAGAGAGAGAGAGAGAGAGAGAGAGGAAAAAAAAAAAAAAAAATGGTTAAAACAAAGAATGACCTAAAACACTATGAGCAAAGAATAGATATGGTGGGCTCCAAATCTCTCTGTCATCCACAATGGATGCTACCCTTTTTTTTTTTTTTTTTTTATTAATTAAAAAAAAAAAATTACATTGCACTTGGTGGGAATATTTTAAGAGGAAAATGAGTGAAATTAATCCACGTTTTATAAATTATTATTATTATTTTTGTATTTTTGTATTTTTAATATTAATTTTGAACGATCTTTTTAATTATTTTAATCAAATTAAAATTTTGTAATTAATTTATACATGTTTAAACTTGATAAAAAAAAGTTAATAATAATAATAAAGTAAGTTGAAAATTAGCAAAATTATAATTTTTTTTTTTTAAAAAAAAAGCGGTCATAAAAAAAAAATATATATGAGGACGAAAAAAACATAAAAAAAAGGATCAAAATAGTCAGAATTTAATAAAATAGAGATTAAACTTACAAACTTTCATTTTTTTTTTTGTAATATTCATATGCAATTTACTTTAAATTTTAAAATTAAATTAAAAATATATAAGTTGTAAGTAATTTGTAAATATTACATAAATTATGAGCGTTATGTAAGGAGTGACAACACTTTATTCCAAACAAGACTAAGACTTTGAATACAGAATAATACCAAATATTTTAAAAAATATATATATATAAAATAAAATGTCAAAAAGACGTAACTTATTTAATAACGAGACAAAAATATCTCAAATAATAATAATAAAAAAAAGATAAAATATTATCGAGAATATCTATCTTTTAAATTTGGATAAATAATTAATTTTATAGTTTGACACATAATAATCCCTTAGATTTATTTTAATCGAGTGATCTCTCAAAATTTTTTGACTAAATTAAAATAGTATTTTATTCGTTAAATAACTAACTTCTCATTAATTATTTATATATATTATTTTAATAATATTTTTGTTAATTCAAAAAATATAAAGAATATTTATATAATAATTTTATCGTCTAAAAATAAATGATCAATTTGATTTAATAAAAAAAATTTAAAAAAACTTTAATTAAAAATAAATGAGACA
>JAXGGT010000131.1:7991356-8005561 GCA_035583425.1 Marsdenia floribunda | reverse complement strand
ATATAACAAACATCACTTATTTCTATCTTTCCCCGAATTTAGGTAATAACAAGTGATAATTATAAAAGGTCAATTTTCATAAGAATAAATTATTGGATGTTAAGAAATAGGGAATCGAAATTATATGAAAATGACAAAAAACCTTTTGAAAATTTCTTTCTATAATTACCCTTTAGTCAATACAATAATTTTAGCCAATGGAAATTTTTTCTTTAGAAGAAATGAGTTTTAATGCCTCAAGTAATGTAATTAAATGGAAACTAGCTTTATTTCATATTCCAATTATTCATAATTGTGTAATAAATAAATAATATTTTAGGTGTTTTTTTTTTTTTTTTTTTTTTTTTTCTATATCTCTTTATCATCGTGACTCATATTCATAATTCATGACTAATTAGTCATGAGACTGCATTGTTAATTAAATTATATATATCGTTTTAAAATTAATTTACAAGGACGAGTAAATTTAATTTTAAATATTTAAGATTTTAATACGATTAATCGTATATATTTCATTTTTATATTTTTTATATCAAATAAATTATATATATATTTTTTTAATTTTGGTCATTTTTAAGGAAAAAAAAACTCAAATAATGATAATAAATGTTCAAAAATTACTATATTCATACACCCTTACTTAAGCATTTTTTTTGGTAAAGAATAATCAAAATCACCAAGATTTAATTTATTTAAGATATAAAATATCAAAAAAAATATATAAAAACTTTAATTGTTTGGGACTATATCTACCATTTTCTCAGTAATTTAGTTGCATATGAAATTAAATTTTAGGAAAATTAGTGAATTTGATCCCTAATTTTTTAATCATTGGTGCGATTAATTCATTTTCTTTCTCTTTTATTTAGTATACCTCCAATGTATAATAGACAAGTGTATTTGACCCCATTCTTTACAAAATTGATTTGTCCAAATAATAAATTTTATGAAGAAAGTGACCAAATGTATATACCTATTATACATGGGAGACCTACTAAATAAAAAATAAAATAGACTAACTACACCAAAAACATAAACATTAAGGACCAGTTTCATCAATTTTTCAATATACTATTTTAGTCCACACTAAATTCAAAGTGTTAATTTATTAGTTTTATAACAATGAAGAAATTAAATATTAGTTAGTTTGATTTTTTTTTTTAATAATTAATTTTCGAAAATTCTCTTATTTCATAAAATTAATGGATTAATATATATATATATATATATATATATATATATATATATAGATACGAGGAATAAATTTTAAATTTATATGAATCCTATGACACAATAAATCAATGATGATAATATAATACATAATACATATTTTTCTTCCACTAAAAATATATTTTTGAACTGTTATATTACCATTAATTATACTATAAAATTCAATTGAAAATTTCTTAAAATGTATTAGAAAAAAAAATATAGGATTATTATCCAATATGATCTTTAAATTTTAGTCTATTATCCATTAAAACTTCTCAAATTTAAAATTTAATTAATGAGATATTCTTTTAATTATAACTTATCTATTAATATTTTCATAACTATAATTTATCTACTCATCTCATTTCAGTATTAAAGAACCTTAATGGAAATGTTACAGTAAAATGAAAAATTTATTGACTAAAGTTTAAATTTATAGATTTTAATAGACAATATATATAAATATACATGATTATTGGTCGTTTTAGTCTCTAAACTATTTTCGATACTCAATTTAGTCATCTTTCTTTATTTTTGACTATATTTATTTTTAAACTAAAAATAATTGAACAAATTAGTCCTTTAACCTATTATAATGGGTAAAATATATAAATAAAAATTTATTACTTTATTTAACAAAGGATAAATATGTCATTTTAACTATAGAATAACTCAAATTTAAAATCTACCAAATATAACTTTTTTCTTCTTAACTCTCTTTCTTTCCAAAACATCATATATTATTTATTTAAATATTAAATTCCTTTTTTTTTTTTTTTTTTTTGTCCTTAATAGTTAGAGGTATACATATCAAAGAATAATTTGTGGATTTAGTCCCAAACAAATTTATTTTTGACAACCTTAGTACCAAAAGTTTTTTTTTTTTTTAACTTTTAAAGTCTCAAACTATTTTATGATTGGACAATAAAGTCATTTTTGACGGATTCTGTTAGGAAAATTTTTAGAATTGGTTCTCAATCTTTCGATCATTAGTGAATTTGGTCCCTAATATTTATGGCTTTGGTGTGGTTGATCCACTTTCTTTATTTTTTATTTAGTAGGTCCTCAATATATAATAAGTTGTTGTATTTGGTCTTTTTTTTTTTCACAAAATTTGACTTGCCCAAACAAAGATTTTGTGAAGAAAAGAACCAAATGCACAAACTTATTATACATTGGGGACCTATTACATAAAAAATAAAGAAAAGAGACCAACCACACCAAAGTCATAAACATTAGAGATCAAATTCACTAATTTTCCATAATATTAAAAAAGATAATTAAGTAAATTCACATTGATGACTTATCAAAAAAAAAATGTAAATTCACGTTAATGACCTAACTTAAATTAATATGAAAAATATGATTTCTGCTATCTTGGTTCATTATTCATAAAGATGTTAATGCGAATTTACATTTTTATAAGTCATTAATGATAATTTACTTAATTACCCTTATTTTTTATTGGTGAATTTGATCCCTAATGTTTATAGCTTTGTTCAAACAATGATCAAATGCACCAACTTATTATATATTGAGGACCTACTAAAAAAAAAAGACCAATAACACCAAAATCATAAACATTAGGGACCAAATTCGTTAATAATTGAAAGATTAGGGACCAAATCTACAAATTTTTCTAATATAATCAGTCAGAAAGGACTTTATTGTCCAATTATAAAATAGTTTGGGACCTTAAAAGTTAAAAAAAAAAAAAAAAAAAAAAAACTTTTGGGACTAAGGTTGCCAAAAATAAATTTGTTTGGGACTAAATCCACAAATTATTCCATATCAAATGATTGATTTGTAACTGATTACTTGCTTTAATATCGGTTAAAGGATTAATTTATCTAAATATTTTTAGTTTGAAAATAAAAAAAGTTAAAAAATAAAGAAAAATAACTAAATTGACTAATCAAAAATAGTTTAGGGATTAAAACGACCAATAATTATATATATATATATATATATATAACTGTATTTGAAAATTTGAGACTTTTTTTCTTCAATATAACTTAAACTTATAATATTTTAAATCATAAATTCATTTTTGTCTTTAATGGTTAGAGGTATGCATATCAAATGATTGATCTGTAACCCATTACTTATTTTAATACCAGTTAAATGATTAATTTGTCCAAATATTTATAGTTTGAAAATGAAAAAATTAAATTAAATTAGCTAATTAAAAATAATTTAGGGACTAAAATGATCAATATATATATATATATGCATTTAAAAATTTGAAACTTTTTCTTTAATATGACTTTGAACTGATAATCTTTTAAATCATAAATATAATTGTTACTAATTATATTGTCAACTTTTTTTTTTTTTCTTTCTTTTTTGATAAATGTCGTATTATATTTATACCAAAAAATAGTCAGTGTACAAAAAAAGACTTCTTGATCCGCATCCTTGACTCCCCACAACTTGGGGTCTAAGAAATGCTGGGGAACAGGGCCATATGGAACGCCCATTTTGCTAAGGAGTGGGCAAAAACATTACATGTGCGAGGGGCATAGTCAATTTGCCACAACAGGTGCTGAGAAAGAAGAGTCTTTCCTGCTTCAATTCTACCTTTAGCTCTCCAATCTTCAAACTGGGAAAGACCCTTTAATGCAAAAATTACGTTAGTCGCATCACCTTCAAATTGAACCTTAGCAAGATTATGATCAGCTGCAAGTTGAAGTGCTTGGGTTGCCGCTTCAGCCTCTGCACAAAACAAGTTCTCTAGATTGAAGCGGTTCACCCAAACTCCCAAAACAATGCCAAAAGTGTTATACAAAACACAGCCAGTAAATGTTTTTCCATCGACAAACGCAACGTCAAAATTAAATTTAAGGAAATTAGCTATGGGAGGTTTCCAGATTGTGGGCAGATTTGCATGGATACCAGGCATCCGCCTTTGAGCTCTAGCGTTGCTTGCAAGCCAGTATCACCTGCATGTAGAATTAACTGTCTTGGACAATTCATCCCAATTTGGCTTTGCTTTGCCTTTCCATATTGCATTCCTTGTCATCCAAATCTATTCAAATGCAACAGCTAAGAAGTGTTTCATTTTTTGTTGTTCCTCTTCCGGTAAAGGAAAGGGGTTGTCATTTCCAAACATCAAGCCAATCTATTAAGACACTTCAAGATGGTTAAAAGCATGAATTTTAACTTGCCAAAGGGATTGCCACCATATAAGTTTACTAATAAGGCAGTCAAAGATTAGGTAGTGCAGAGATTCAGGATGTTCCTCACATAAGTAGCAAAGAACATTTACCAGGGGAACGAACTGGTTGATTTTGTCCAGAGAAGGGAGGGAATTAGTCAGGATCATCCAAAGCAGTAGGTTGTGTCTTCCATGTAGGTTAGCTTTCCAAATGAGGTTCCACAAATGTGTGATGTCCGGATGGGAAGACAATCCCTGGTTCTCTATTATCATTTTGTGTGTGGCTTTAACTGAGTATTCCCCTGTCAAAGAGGGGCTCCAAACCACACGATCTTGCTCCGATTCAAGGATTGGAGTATTAAGGATACAATATCGAATGTGACTAGGGAAAATAGAATCGACCTTGGACTGATCCCAATGTAAACCGTCGACTTGCATGAGATCTTTAACAAATAGTATTTCCTGTGGGATGACAACCTCTGCTAGAATGTGAAAGTTCGGGAGTTTATAAAGCCTTGGATCATCTTTGATGTGTGCTAAAGAATGTTGCCTAATCTGGATACATAAGTCTTGTCGTAGGTTATAGATGCAACCTTTGATGCCACCCCAAATCCATGAAGAGGCTTGTCGAGTGTGTTGGATGTCCAGCAATCTTTGACCTCAGAGATACTTTGTCCTTATGAGTTGCACCCATATTCGCCCGAAATCATTAAATACATTCCACACCAGCTTCGTAAGTAGTGCCCGATTCATGTCCTCCATTGTTCGCACCCCCAAACCACCTAGATATTTATGTTGACAAATTGAACTCCAAGACTTGAGAAAGAGATGATGAGCTTGATTATCCTCATGACCCCAAAAGAAACCTCTTACCATCTTGTCCATTGTCCGCAGCAGTTTGGGAAGTTGCAAAGTTTGCATGGTGAATGTAGGAAGGCTTTGTGCAACTGATTTGATGAGGGTCAACCGGCCTGCCATCGACAAAGCCTTCTTTTTCCAGCCAGACACCTTGTTGGATAATTTTTCCACTACCTCTTTAAATGTTGTTGGTTTAGACTTGAAGTTGCAGAAGGGGTGACTAAGATACTTGTGATGATGGTTGCATTCTTGCATGTTCAAGAGTCTGCACAGCATGTTTCTTCGAATTCTTGGCACATTTTTACTAAAGCGGATTAAGGACTTATTCCAGTTGATCTCCTGCCATGTAGCCTAAAAATACTCACTAAGTATGGAGCACACTGCTCGAGCTTCATTATTTGTTGCTTTACAATATATAACTACATCATCTGCATACATTAGGTGAGTTATCCATGGGCTTGTTCTGCATACCTTTATACCACTGAGTATGCCCGAGTCTTCAGCTTTGGAGAGCAAGTCAGAAAATAAAGTAAATAAGGCAGGTGATAGAGGATCACCTTGCCTTATTCCTCTCTCTACTGAGAAAAAACCAAAGGGTGAGCCATTTACGAGGATAGAGAATTTAGAGGTAGAAATGCACTCAACAATAAGACCATCAAACTTTGGACTAAATCCAAACTTAAGGAGTATGAGTTCATGGACCTTCCATTCTATCCTATCATAAGCTTTGGCTAAGTTAATTTTGATGGCCATGAAGCCGTTATTCCCTTTCTTCCTATTCAAGAAATGCATGATTTCATGGTTGATGATAATATTGTCCCCAATAAGTCTATGTGGTATGAAAGCTGCTTGACTAGGGTGGATAATGGTTCCAAGAAGAGGTCGTAATCTCCCAGCAATGATCTTGGTCACAATCTTAAAGACAGCATTACATAATGCAATAGGTCTAAAATGCTCAACCCTAGATGCATTGTTGGATTTGGGAATGAGGGCAATAAACATATGGTTAAAGGATGGTTGCATTTTCCCACAAGCAAAGATATTAAGAATTTCAGAAGTAACATCATCACCAACAATGTTCCAGTAAGTTTTGAAAAAATAACACTCATGTCATCCGGTCCCGAGCTCTTGGAAGATCCCATATTAAAGGCTGCCTTCTGGATCTCCTCACTTAGGTAGTGCCTCCAAGCATTGGTTCATTGAGCTAGTGATACTTGGTATGATGAGGGCTTGCAATTCAGAGGGGATACTAGGGTGCACACTAGAAAACAAATTAGTGAAGTATGCTTCAATGGCAGTCCCAATATGGCATCGTTATGTTAACCATGTATTAGATGAATTTAAAATGCGGTTGATAGTATTGTGCCTTCGACGGATGATGGTGGTCAAGTGGAAATAATGCGTATTTGCATCGCCCTCCTCTATCCAACGAGTCTTGGTTTTATCCCTCCAAAGAAGTTCTTCGTATTTCAAAGTTTCATCAAATTCTCTTTGAAGTTCATTTTCAATATGGATATTAGCATGGGTTTGGGGACTGTTTTGGGCGCCAATTATAGCTGCTTTGAGTTCTTTGAGCTTGGATTGAATGTTTCCAAAGTGCTTCTTGTTCCAGTCCTTCAAAGCAATCTTAGTGTTCTTAAGTTTGGAAACCAGGGAGTGGCCTTTCATCCAAGCCTTGGTGATAATAAGCCGAGTATCTGGGTAGGAGGTCCACATTGTCTCGAAGCGAAAATGTTTGGGTAAGGATTGAACAATTGGTTTGGTTTGGTTTGAAGAAGTAGTGATTTATGGTCTGAACTGAGGGCTGGAAGATGGGTGATTGAGGCATGTGGAAATTGGGAAATTGGAGTTTCCAGGCAGCATTGGCAAAACCCCTATCAAGACGTTCTTGAATATTGGCTAGGCACCCTCTCTTATTATTCCAAGTATAGTCTGAACTTTCAAAGCCCACATCAATTAGTGCATTGTCATCCAATACTTGTCCGAAACCACCACTGCTAGAAGAGGCCGTCCACTACTTTTATCAGCTGAGGATAAAACTACATTAAAGTCACCTGCAATGAACCAAGGCCCTCGGACCACAGAACCAATAGTATTGATACAATCCCAGAACACAGGTCTAAGAGAGGTACTAGGGGACCATATACAACATTGAAATGCCAAGGACAGTCTGGGGGGTCATTAGTCACAAGGCAGTGAATAACAAAGGTAGTTGCAAGAATAATTTGAACATTAACAACATCAGTCCATGCCATTAAAAGTCCACCAGCCATGCTAACAGATGGCACAATTTCTACATTTTTAGAACTAAAAGAAGACATCAGTTTTTGTACTCTATCTAATTTGTTGCTTTTGAGTTCAGAAAGAAATAATACATCAGGCCTGTGAGGAACTATACAATTTCTCAAACTTCTAACTGTCGTAGCTTGGCCTATTCCACGACAACTCCAAATGAGGGCAATCATTGAGAGGGGTGGGGCAAGGTTAGGCCCACCACCCCAGCCATTGTTGACAGAACAGTGTTCATCACTCCTTCTCCTACATTGATGATCCAGATTAAGTTGTCGTGCTTAAATTTCTGGCAAGTCTCTTCACATGCACGAATCTTCTTCGCACAACAATAACTTCTTCTTCATCAATAACATCCGAAATGTGACAATCATTGAGTGGGCCAGAGTTGTGCAGATTATCCTCAGTGCGAATGTGGAGTTTGGCAAAAACTGCGTTGATTGTCTCCTTCGAGCTGTGCTTGCTTTTTTTACGTGTGAAATCTCCAATTCAAGTTTCCTCTTGGGGATAGTTCTATGGTAATCCACGTTAGAGGGTGGAGGGAGGAGTGTGGGAGCAGGCCCAGTTTGAGTATGAGGGATTAGAGATTCATAAGGAATGTATTGGGCTGGCCATTAGGTTAAAGGGTGACGTGGTGGGCTATTTTCAGTAAGGGTGGAATCGAGCTAGTGGAGTGCAATCATAAAGGGAGTTGGGCTTGGGTAAAGGATAGGTTAGCAGCATGAGGGTTGATTTGGGACAAAAGGAGGACAGTTGCTGACAAAAGGAGGACAGTTGCTGAGAGGAGGTGTAGGGATTTGAATTTCCAGCTTTCAGGTGGGAAATGGTGGCGGGGAATTTTGGTGATTTGTGATGTTGCGAAGGGGGGTTCTGGGGTTTGGGGTGTCCTGACCGAGGTCAAAGGGCAAAGGTGTGGGGAGTGGTGCGGGAGCGAGTTTAGACATTGACAAGGCTGCAGGTGGCAAAGTTGTACCTGGCGGCATCGATTCTTGTGTCCGAGAGTTTGGTGGGGAAGGTTTCTTCAAATGTTTGCTGTAACTGGGTTTTTTGGGTGAATCTTATCTTTGCCAGCCAGCCCAAGATGTTGGTTTCTTAGCCAGGGACCGTAATCTGTTGGTGATTTGGTATCATTCTCTCGGGTTGGTTTTGGTATGCCACACGCTCGATCAGTGTGGTCAATTTTACCACACGTGTGGCATGTCTTCAAAAACCTTTCATATTTGAAAGCCACCCAAATCTGTGTTCCATTTGGTCTTGCTATGTTACAACCACTCTTCAAACTTTGATTAGTGTCCACCAACACCTGTATCCTCGAGAATTTGCAAATACTGTGGGCCTGGAATTTGGGCTCTATCTGCAGAAACATGCCAATGTAGTTGCCTATTTTGTGGGCATTTGCAGCATTCCTTCTGTTCAGTGGAAGGTTGTGGATTTGAATCCAGAAAGCACATTTAGTGGAATCCAATTATGCCAAGGTAAGATTAGGCTGCCAGTGTTGAAGATTTAGCGTGGCTCCCTTCACTGCCCATGGACCAGATTCTGCAATTCTGACCTTATCCTTTGCATGGGTGAATTCACACGATACCATGTTGCGGTCCAAAGGCCGAATGCGGACATTGGGTCCTAGGTTCCAAGATGAATGGCGTACAAAGATTATTGCTTTGTGGTTTATGTGTTTGATGGCAATGAGTTTTCCTACCAAAGTAAGATCATTAATGGTTTGGGATTCTGATTCATTGATGGTAAGGTCCAAACAGTGGTCTATTTGACTTACATGTCTGGTAGAGAGGGCCATGTGTTGCAAGAAGCAGTTGGCGCAAAAAACACAAAGAATGCTTGAGATGGTGAAAGAAAAAAAACAGAATAGGTGGCAGTGGAGGGCGGGGGAGAAATGAGAAACAAGTGGGATTGAAGAACCGAAAGGGATAAAATAGAAGTGAACTTCAAAGATAGCTATATGAGACAAGCGAAGATGCTTCCTTGTAGAGAGAAAGAAGAGAGTTCCACTCCTAGAGAGAAAACAGTATAAAATCCAATTATATTGTCAATTTTAATAGACAATAGACTTTTTTTTTTTTTTTTGTGATAATTAATAGACAATAGACTATAACTTAAAAATTAAATTATATAATAATTTAAAATATATATAACATCCAAAGGCAGTCCAAGTGTGCGACCAGGAAAAGGAGTATTTGGATGGGAGCAGCACGAAGAATGTGGACCGTCAGCTTTTGTTGCTATATTGGATCGTCTCCTAGGCTTTTGAAGTTTGCAGATGAGTGTGTTGGTGAAGTTATCACCTACTCTCTTGTCCACTAGCAAAAATATCCTTTATTTATTTATTTATTTATTATTATTTTTTAAAATATTAAAAAAATTATCAATTCTAACCCGACTCAATTTATTAATTAATTGATCAAATAAATTTTCTATTATCAAATAATTTAGTTATATTTGTCAAGAAAATTTAATTTAATTGGTAACGATATCATTTATAATTTTAGAGATTATGAGTTCAATACACATAAAAAAAATCTCAAAATAAATTTAAAAAATTTTTTTATTTTTTTTTTTTTTTTTTTTTTTTTTTTTTGTGTTTTACTTTTTAACATTTTTATACATATTGCATGCTGGGATGAAGGAAACATAATTTTATATTTTTGTGAATATATATATATATATATATTTGGATGATAAAATTTTTAAAAGAATAAATAAAATTAATGATATATTCTCAATATATATATATATATATATAACTTGATATTCTCATCAATTAATTCGGAAAAAAAAAAATCATGTAAAAAGATTTTAAGATTATAATACACGGTTGAAATGTGACATATGATCGTTTTTAAGATGAGTTAAACTTAGAACCTTATACTTAACAAGGTAAAACAAGTATTTAAACAAAGAAAATCATACTAATTAAGTTATTACCTTATTTTCGACATGCTCTTTTTATTTTTGCACTTATTAAGTATGTATATATATATATATATATATTTTGCAAGTGTAAAATATATTGATAAAATACAAACTAACAAAATATGTGTTACAATTCTCTATAATCTGCATATCGAATTTTTAACTTAGAAGGAAAGAGACCAATACATCAAAGTCTCGATACCTCCATAATGTTATCTCTTGACACCTCTCGCTCTTTTATTTATATAGAGGAAAGCGTAATAAAGTGAATGAATTTGATTGGTTAAGAGTTCATTAGTAGTGACATGACACTTTTCAAAATTGAGACACTCATTTAGTTTTTATAAATTTATCTTATAATTTTTGACACATACTAATACTGATAGTGAAAATTAATTAAATAAAACTTTATTTACTAATTAATTAATATTAATATTTTTATGAGGAATTTCTCCTGACATGTTGGTCAGGTTTTTTCTCTTAAACTCTTGGTTTGCCAAGAGGTCTAGGGGTCGAATTTTTCCTTCCTCCTAGCTTGCCAAGAGGTGTAGGGGGGGTAATCTCACTCCACAGTTCGATATATCTTCGCATTATTGAGACTTCCTAAATGGATTAGTTTGGTCCGAGAAGATTCGAGATACCACCGTAAAAAAAAATACTAATATTTTTATAAATTTTCATTATCTATGATATTATTTTTAAAAATATATAATGTTTTTTTTTTTTTGGATAAAGTATATAGTGTCTTTTATTTAATATTTTACTACTAATATTATGCACATATAAGTTTTTCTTGACTCAAAATAAATTATTATCATTATTATTAATAACTCATTTTTGAAAATTTTGAATTTTTTTTAATTATTCGTTTTAATTTATAATTTTTTAAATTATAAATAAAATGTTATTAATTGAGCTATATATATATTTTTTAACTAATGACTAAATACTAAGAGGGTGAAAAAAAAAAAAAAAAAAAAAAAAGAGAGAGAGAGAGAGAGAGTAGGGGGTGTGGGGTGTCACGTGAGGGGAAACATGAATAAAGGTAACACGTGTTTGGTGGTATTTTCATCTGCCACTGACCGGTTTCAGGTACTGGTTTTTACTGACCCCAGTGTTGAGGGAAGTGGGGGCGAGGGAAGGGGACGGATGTTGATGGCGACGTGTCAACGCGTGTCGTCGGGGTTTTGGATATGGATAATGTGGGAAGTTGAGAGTCTTTTCTCTCTCTCTCTCTATCTCCCCTTTCTCTTTCTCTCTCTATGTACATACATATATACTTTTTTGGTAGGGAGAGATTTTAAAGAATCATAAGCAAGATCCACATGATTTTGACTCATCTTTTATTCTTTTTCCACGTCTCAAACTCTATCCACATTCCGTGTCTCCTCTAGGGGTATTTTTGACCTTTCACTCCTCGTTTTCATACTATCTTATCCAAATACTATTCCAGTCCCTCCTTCACTCCCTCTAGTAATTTCTGATATTTTCCATTAATTTAAGTGTAAAAAAAAAAAAAAATCGAGTTTAAATCTTGTAAATAAATAGAGATATAAAGTATTTTTAGATTAGATTTTTTTATTTTTTTTTTTTAATTTGGTAGGATATTTTTATATTGGAACTTTTTTTAAAGTTTATTAATTTTTTTAAATTGAGTTGAATGTGTTACGAAAAACAATGAGTAAATTAGAGAGAAGTAATATATTATCTAGTAAGTGGAATACAAAAATATTATATTTTATTTGTGTAATGATGAGTATTAATATAAAAAATTGTGTGATATTCTCTTCTTCATTTTTTAATATTTTTTTGCCAAATAGACAGATATAAATAGTGTTGTGTCAAGTGGTGTCCAAATAAGTACACCACATTTTTTTAAAAAAAGTTTGAATGGAAAACTGAAAAAAAAAATTATAATTCAAAAACAACCTTAATTTTTTTTAAGTTGAGTTGAGTGTATTGCGAAAAACGATGAATAAGTTTGAGATAAATGAAAAAGTTGTCTAGTAAGTGAGGTAGAAAAATATTATATTTTATTTGTGTAATAATGAATATTGATATAAAGAATGATGTAATACTCTCATATTCTCTCTCTTCTCTCTTTTTTTTTTTGACAAGTAGACAGACATGAATAATATTGTGTTAGGAGTGTCCAAACAAATATACTACATTTTTTTTTTTAGTTTGAGTGAAAAATTAAAAAAAAAAAAAAAATTACAATCCAAAAATAGCCATAAATATTAAAAGAGTTTATTTCTTAAAAAAAAATATTTAAAATTATAATTTTTTTTAATTAAAAAACCAGGTAAATAAACTTAAATAAGAAAAGTCATATTAATCGAACTATCACCTTATTTTTGAGATCTAAATTTAAAATTTTGGGCACTTTCACTTATAACATATTTTGAACTCATGATCTCTTAAATCGTAAGTGAAAATGTTATTAAGTAAGTTACGTCTTCTTTCTTGTAAATAAGTAGAGATATAAATATTAAAAGGGTTTATCTCTTCGAAAAAAAAAAAGTTTAAAATTATAAATTTTAGTTAACAAATCAAGTAAATGAACTTAAGTAAAGAGAGTCATATTAATCAGACTATCACCTTATTTTCGAAATCCTGACCTATTAAATCACAAGTGAGAATGTTACCAATTGAGTTATGTCATTCGTGAACCCACCAGATTGTTGAATACATGAATAAGGTTTAGTATATAACCTTCTAAGAAAAATGTTTAGAGAGAATTTGAATTGGGAGATGGATAAAGTTTGGGCTAAACTGATTATCATCTTAAATTAGGCCCAATCACATCATTCTGGGCTTTATGGAAATTTTTCTGTGGGCTAGCATTCTTGCAGTAATCCAATTTTATGGACTTTTTAATTCCGTGGTTGGTCCATATTATTAATCTCAACTAACGGGCCTTTGATTTTTTTTTTTTTTTTTTTTCTCTTTTTTGCAAAAAAAAAAAAAAAAAATGTCGTTTTATTTTTTAAGGTGACAAAATAAAGAATAATTTTAAAAAATTTAATGTTTTATGATAAGTAAAATAAATAATAATAATAATTTTTATTTTAATAATTTGAAAAATTAGCAAGTTTAGTTGTGAATAAAATTTTCATAGATAAAATAAATCTCAATTTTTTATTTTTTTTTTTAAAAATAAAATTTTAAATCCTAAACAAGATTCATAAACTAGTAATATAGTCCTTTTTGAAGGAAACTTGGTTAAAATACATATATTCAATTTTTGTTACATTTTTTTGGTCAATTAGGGAAATGACAAAATGATTCATTTCACCTCTTAGCTTCATTAAAGGTTATCTACTATAGCTATTATTTTTCATATTGTTTTTTACTACTCTTTTATCTTAATCGTATTTATTGAATTATTAAAAAAAAATTAAAATCTTTTAACATGTATGATGATAATTTTGTTGCTCTTTTAACAAGATTATTTAAAATTATAGTTTTTTGATAAATTTCATAAAAAAAAAAAAAGAATTATATTACTAATTTGTAAATTTGTTCAGAGTTTAATAATTTAAGAAATAAAATTTGAGACTTATCTTACAAATATAAAATTTGTTCAGAATTAAAAAATAATAATAATATAAAAGGTACCTCGCCAAAATAAAATTTGTTTAGGACTAAATGTATCAATTTTTCTAATATTTTTAAATGATAATATATATATATATATATATACATATATGAAAATTGGTAGATTTGGTCTCTAATATTTATATATTTGGTGCAATTTG
>JAXGGT010000131.1:7962366-7972433 GCA_035583425.1 Marsdenia floribunda | reverse complement strand
TACATATAAATATATATAACTCAAATAACAATATCATCATTACACTAATAAAATATATTATTTTTGTCTTCCACTTAGTGGACAACTTCTTAATTTGTCCCCACTTTACTCCTCATTTTTCGCAATCCACTTAATTCTTTTTTTAAAAAAAAAAAAAAAAATTCAATCAAAAAACATCCTAAATGTCTAAGACTAAATTTACAATTCTTTAATTTATATATTGGGTGAAGAAAAAAAAGAAAAGAAAAATCAAAAAGGGTAATATGGTCTTTTCAGTAACTCTTCCAGGTGGAAGGAATATGAAGGGATATTCGATTTGCCATTTATTAATTTTGATACATTGACATTTATTGCTTTGATTTTTTTTTTTTTTTTTTCCCAAAAATCGGACGCTGAAATTAAAAAACTAATTGGAGGATGCAACCAAACAGAACCTACTTTCTAAATACTTACCATATGGCTTTCCAATAAAGTTATTTTCCCCCAAAAAAATTTCTATTATATATATATATTAATATTTTAAAATAATTATTAAAATTTAATTTAACATTATATTAATACTCTTGATTTTTATATATAATTTATTATTTTTCACATTTTAAATAAATTATTATTATTATTTTTAATAATATATTATTTTACTTGTATTATATTTCAATAAATTACGTTTTAAAAGAAATACAATATTTTATAAAATCAAGATAACCTTAATTAGGTATCTTATTTTGATTTTTTTTTTTTTCTTGCACAAATATAATAAAATTTTATATAAAATGTCGAAAAAGACAACTCACACATGCTAGAATATATGATTGTTAAAATATTACAAAGTAATGATACATTAACTTTTGATTAATTATATATATATATAATTTTATCTTTGATTTATGATTTACTTTAATTGATAACAATTTTTAAGTTATATTTGAGGCCAATAAAGTTTCAAATTTAAATCATATATATATATATATATATATATATAAGTAATTTTAGTCTTTTTTGAAAAAAAAAATAATAAATATCGAAAAATCACCATATTCAATTCTTACTTAAATCCTTTTTCGATAAATTATTGACTGCTAAAATTTAATTTATTTAAGATTTATAAAATCAAAATAAAAATGTTTAAGACCAAACATATTAAAATTTTAAATGTTTGGAACTAAATTTACCATTTTTTTTAATATGTCAATTATGATTTATATAAACACAATCTTGTTGAATATTTATAGTTGATCACTAGAAATCATGTTATTTAAATTAAATAGATTCTTTATAAAAGATGATGTAAAAAAGACTACGAATTAATGTAAAATAAATATAATAAATAAGAAAAATTTGATATTTTAGTCTCCATATTAATTTTATTTGGAAGAACTAATTATTACTTTTTTAGTCTCCAAATTAAAATTGATTGAATAAACAAATCATTCCAACCATATTTTTACATATTTTCGATGCTAAAAGTCATGCGATTTACAAATGTGCTATTAAAGAAGAGAATTTTTGTCCATTTAAAAATTTATTATTATTATTTTTAATTACAATGGTAATATTTATTAAAATCATAAAACCCTTCCATTATTGTTTGCTTTTTTATTTCTTTATTACATTTTAAATCTCATACTAATTTTTAAAGATTTAATGGATAAAAATACTCTTCTTTAATAACACGTGTGTAAATTACATGGCTTTTAGTATTAAAAATAGGTAAAAATATGGCCGAAATAAATTATTTATCCAATCAATTTTAATTTGAGAACTAAAAAGATTAAAAAAAAACATTAAATTATTTTTCTAAACAAAAATAATACAGGAATTAAAATGTCCAATTTTTCAACTAATAAATATAATTTAGGGGTAAAATAGTCTTACAATCAAATATAATTTTCATTATATCTCTTCCAATAAAGTATAAATATTAAAATTCATTAACAAGAAAATTTTGTCTATCCTGTTATTTATATAGTCTTGAAAGTAATTAAAGGTTAAATGCTTTGCTTCCCCTAAAAAGGGCAAACTATAAAAAAAAAAAAAAAAGGATCTCAAAAACAATGAGGAAAAGGAAATGCATTATTAATATTGATTTAACTGAAAATAAAAATGCATTTGGCTCCACTATTTTGAACACTAATTGACACAATTTACGAATATCTCACGGCTTTAAATTGCGTCATTAAAAAGACTTGTGTCAATAAGGCGTAGCTCAATTGATAGCAATTTCACTTTTCATTCGAGAGATTATGAGTTCGAGATACTTTAAAAATAAAAAATATCACAAAATTTTCAAAAAAAAAAAAGAAAAAAAAAAAAAAAGAAAAAATAATTTCAAACCCTTATTTAATAATTACTCAAAATTTTTATAATAAAGTTTCAAAAATTTTATAAACGAGTTATATGTGAGAACCAATTCACAACAATATAGACATTCTTTTTTTTCTTCCTTTCTCTTAGATTTATTTTGTCTCAAATAACTTATTTGACTCTTTAAATATTATTACTATTTTAACAAATCATTAACTACTAAAGTGCTTTTAAAAGAAAAAAAAAAAAAAAAACCAAAAGACAATGAAAAGGAGAGAAATAATATTAATAAAATAATAATTATAAAAATAATTAAATAGATAATTAATTTTATATTTATCAGTATTACATAATTATTTTACATAAGTACGAAGGTAAATTCACACACACATATATATTATTTCCAGCGTAGTTTTAAGATTAATATTTTAAATCTAAAATTTTACTTGAATTTGTTTAATTATTTGTTCGTATAATTTAAAAAATATTCGTGTAATATATTTAACTTTTAAAGTACTTTGAATTTGAATTTAATATATAGTTTATAAATATTATAATTTATTCGTAAATATTTAAATAATATTTAAATTTATTTATTTAATAAATAAATATGTTTTAATTAAATATAAATAAATTCTAACAAAATTTTGTTTACAATAAAAATATTTTATTAAAAAAAAAAATAGAAGAGAGATTTTTTTTTAAATTTATTTATTTATAAAAATAGAAGAGAGATTACGTATATGATTAATTTTCCTTTATTTATTATTTTTTCCTGGGAACGTGGCTTTACAGTAGTGTAATACTCACCCTTATCATCCTCCATAAAATAATCACCACCCCCCACGTCCCCCAGCCCTACTCCCACGTCCCAAGCCTCTGTCTCCATCTTTCTCTCTCACGCACAACACACACAGACACACACTCTCTCTCCGGCTTCTGCAGAACCCTTTTCTAGGGCTTTCTTTCCGAAAACCCTTTTGGCTGTTCTTGATCAAGAGAAACCAAAACATGTTTGCAGATGGATGAATTTGTAGTGGTTTAGCTTATTCATATAATCTAGTATTTTCTTTGGGGGAGTGTATACTTAGATTTTACACACACACAGACACAGACACACATATATATATATACATACACACACACAAAGGAAAAAAAAAAAAAAAAAAATCAACAGATGCAATTTCAGGCCGTCAATGGCTCATTTCAGTATTTTGCCGGCTTCAGTAATCACTCTCTTAGTATTCACAAGTCTTGGCTTCTCTTTTGCTATTCTGTCTAGTGGTGCCCTTGTCGATTTTGAATACGACGACTCCGATTTACTGCTTTTCCATCAAGATTACTCGCCGCCGGCGCCACCTCCACCGCCGCCTCACCCGCCGTCGGTTACCTGTGAGGACGATCTTGGAGGGGTTGGTTCTCTAGATACTGTTTGTAAAATTGTGTCGGATTTGAATATTACTAAGAATGTGTATATAGCAGGGAAGGGCAATTTTTATATTCTTCCCAATGTTACTGTGAACTGCTTGTTTTCGGGCTGCGAAATAGCGTTGAATATTTCTGGAAACTTTGAATTGGGTGAGAATTCATCAATATTTACGGGTTCCTTTGAGCTGTCGGCTAATAATGCCAGTTTTGGTAATGGGTCTCTAGTAGATACTACTGGGTTGGCGGGTCGCCCGCCGTCTCAGACCAGTGGAACACCGCAAGGATTCGATGGGGCTGGGGGTGGATATGGAGGTCGAGGTGCAGCTTGTTTGATGGATCAGAAGAAGCTTGCAGAAGATGTGTGGGGTGGGGATGCCTATGGGTGGTCCAATCTGGAGCTCCCTTGGAGCTACGGGAGTAAAGGGGGAAGAGGCAGCAAGGATGTGGATGATGGAGGGGGTGGAGGAGGGATAATAAAAATGTCAATAGTCGACTTTCTGGAAGTGAATGCAATCTTGTTGGCTGATGGAGGTGATGGAGGAACCAAAGGCGGAGGAGGCTCCGGTGGCAGCATCTACGTCAAGGCTCATAAGATGTAATTTCTCTTTGCTTCGTCATTTTTTTTTTCCTTCGACAATATATGATAGACCTGTTTTTAGAATGGGGCATTTATAGTAAAAATAATTATATCAAATGAGCTTACATGAACTTGCATGGGGCAGGGGCAAAGAATGGGTGTGCACTTTGTTGGTATTGTTCGGTGTTAAAGTTGTAGATACTGTATTTTAATTTGATTTTTCTGTGTCTCTACATCCTTTATCATATAAAATTCTTGTCATATAAGATGTGTAATGTAGGCATGTTTCAGTAATTAACTCTTTTTCCCCCCATTTGATAATAGTTTGAGATTTTCAAAGAAATCCTTATAAGACATTTGGAGCAATATCTGGGAAATCGTTTTGGGCTATTTTTTTTCTATGTTTAAATCATTGTTTAGGTACATATTTGAGTTCCTGTCTTCTTGAATATTTGCTACTTGCTAGTGGCCAAAGTTGTCTAATGTTCAGAAAAATAAGATTTCGTTTATTATTTGAGTTGTCCCAAGACTCAGACATGATGGACACTTATGGGTTCCTCCTAAATTTCATTTATGCATTCTGGACTTGTGCATTTCCTAGCATTTTGAATTGTTTGGAAAAAACTATCATAGAGCATGTACCCATTGGATACTATTTGATTAATGAAGTCTAGAGAAAGATAAAAAGTTAAGACTTTTGTAGCCTGAGAAGTAATTTGTCAAAGTATGGGCTGGTTGTTTGGGAGGATGACTAGTTCAGTTTCTGCTTACATTTATACGCATATTATTTTTCTGGGTGTATTTCTGAGCATGCTATCTTAGAAGTGTTAATTTGAACTTGGAACTGGCATATGTGGTTTTATTTAAGCCTTAATTTCTACATACACTGCCAGAAGAAACACTAGCCCTGCATGAACATCTTACCAGGTATGGAATTCTTCTTGTGGATATGTATTACTTATCTCCTAAGAGGAAAAAGGAATTTTAACAAATGTATGATGTCGACTTTGGTAGTCAAAATTTAACTAATGGTGTCCTGCCAAGTCCTTTTTTAACTTTGAAGGTTTTTGAGAGGTTTATTCGCCAAAATAACTTATTTTGGGTTGCTTGAGACTTAGGTTAGGGTGATGATAATGTTTTCCTAAACAACGACAATGAAATGAGACACATTCTTAAAGCATAAGAGGTGGCAAGTAGTTTTTGCTATATAATGGTGATGATAGAAAAAGTTGGTTGTTTCAATACCAAAGGTTGTCATAGAAAAGCCTGATTTATCTTTTTTTTCTTTTTTTTTTTAAAATTTTTTTTTTTAAAATTTTTATATTTATGTGCCTAGGTTCTCAAGTATTCAAGCTATAACACTTGAAATGTGTCCCCCATTCAGGAAATTGTACCATCTAGTCATTTCATGAAATTTTTGTTTCTACTAATGACAAAGTTATGGCAACTTCACAAATTTTAATTAATTTTTATGATGTATGTGTGGTGAGTGTTATGATGGAGAAGTTAGCAGTATTGTACCAATTTGTTTTGCAGTTTATTCCCTAATACATCTGTCTAATACAGAACTTTAATTTTTCTTTGGCCAATATTTTTATTTCAATTCAGCATGTTTACCTTTTACAGATTCTCCTTACATCTCGTTTAATTTATTCTAGTTTCCTTTTGGTTTGTTATGAATCACATTCCTGTTTCAAAGTAATGGGATTATTTAATTCCTTTTCCAACTTCCATTTTCAAACATTTAAAAGTAATGCAGTATTATCAAAAATGTTATTTTTCATGCCGAGATTTGGAGGTGCAATGCAACCAGCCGGCTGTTTTCAAGGTTAATTGATCACATCCTCCGCACATAAAAGTGAGTGAAACTATAGAGAAAAAGAGATGCTAGTAATAGATGGGTGTGAAAAATGATTAAATGTGTTTATCTTACTATACTTAGATATGAGCATTTAGAATTTAAGCATTTAATACCGTAGAATTCTGTAAATTCTTGATATGCTTGGAATTGGCTAGTTGAGGGGAAAAAAAATTTGAGAGGGCGCGAAGGAGGGAGTATGTTTTTTGTTTCAAGCTGATGAGTTCCTCGATTCATGATTGCACGTGATGGAAGGAAAGAATATTGATTTGGTTAATCTTCTGGGTAGGTTGTCTTGTGCTAGTCATATGCTCTTTCTGCTTTTTGTTGCTTCAATGCATTTTTTTTCTTTTAAAGGTAAAATTAATATAATTCAATAGTGCTTTTTATATCATTTTCTCTTGAACCATTGCTTCTGATTGATCAAAATTCTTGAATCATAATATGCTAATCATTAGTTTCAATCAACTGTCACCCCCAAAAAGAATTAAAAAATTCCATGCCTATTTATTTATTTATTTATTTTTTTGAGATTCTGGTTGTATACTCTTCGGAGACATTAAAATGTTGAGGTCACTCATTATTAAATATAGGTTCAGATTAAATTTCAGCTTCTTCTGAAGTGCAGGATTGGAAATGGGAAAATAAGTGCATGTGGAGGTAGTGGGTTTGCTGGTGGAGGTGGTGGGAGGGTTGCCATTGATGTTTTTAGCCGCCATGAGGACCCAGAAGTTTTTGCTCATGGTATGTGAAATGTTTATGTTACGTCTCTATCTGAACTTGTAACTTCATCTTTTATTGTTGAGATCTTTATTGAAATTTTGGATCTCATGGTTCTCAAGGAACATATGATCTTTCTTTTTTCCTTTGTTTTTCTGTGGCAGAATAATGTCCTTGAAAATCTGTTCTATGCTTAGTTGATTTCCACATTTAAATAATTCTGACATTTTATAATGCTGTTTGATTTGGCAACTGAATTGATATGCCTTGTAGCAGACATTGTGTGGTGGGCCATTCTGCTTCTGTTTGTTGCATCTGAAGATGTAAAATAAGATGGTGGTTCAATAGTGATTTATGGTGTATAAAATTTATGTTAGTTTCTTCTTGGAGTTTTGTTTGAATTATGACAATCTGACGTGGCTTGTATAGTGCATTGAGTGCTTGCAATAATGAGGGGAATCTCACTCAGTGTTGCTGCTGGTTGTTTACATCTTAACCCTACTTTATATTATCTGTATCTGTATTGTAAAACTGCTGAATTTAGGAATTTCTCAACTGTGATGGGGTAGAAGGTCAGAGCACATACTGGGCTTATTTGTAGGCTACAGGCACCACATTTGGTTGATCCAAAGTCTAAAGCTTAGGAAGGAGGCAAAGGAACGGACCTAAGATATGCAGTTTATTAACCAAATATCTTGATGTGCAAGTTCTCCAATAAACTGTCATTTTGAGGCAGAAAGCGATCCAATCTCTCATGTAACCTCTCCTTTCGATGGAGGGGTTGAGGACTTTAAGGGAGAAGCATCAGAATGCAATTTTTGCTAAATTAGATTTTTAGCTTGTCTTTGCCACTTCAAATAGGAAGAAAAAAAAAAAATGGTTGTTTTAGCCATTATGTGATTATGGTATTTGGTATGAACTTATTGCACTGAAAGTTACCTGTATTTTTTGGTTGGCTTCATTATCATCCTTTGTACTTGGTACTAAATAGGTGAAAGAGAGCAATACTTAGTATGATCCATTGCTATCTTGATTTGTCTCTACAGGAGGAAGCAGCCGTGGCTGTCCTGAAAATGCTGGTGCTGCTGGAACCTTTTATGATGCTGTTCCTCGCAGTCTTACTATTAACAATCACAACAGATCAACCGATACAGACACTCTTCTGTTGGACTTTCCACAGCCATTTTTAACTAATGTTTACATTAACAATCGGGCCAAGGCTTCTGTCCCTTTGCTTTGGAGTCGTGTCCAGGTCAGTAAGTTTACTTATACGATGCCTGAATTGGATGAATGGAAATCTTATTCATGTTTGAAGTACCTGGGTTTCATTCATATATTAACACAACACTGGAGAGGAAGCTTGCTATGATTGATTAGTCAACTAAAGTATACCTAATGTCAAACTAAATTGAAAGTTTTCTGCTTTGTTTATCTTTCCTTGATTCTCTTTGGTCTTTTCTGGCAATGTATTTCTGCTGTGGTTTTTGGAATTTAATCTTGTAGAAGCTACTCCTGGTTTGGCCATCATTTGATTATTTTGAGCATAGACCCTTGATCTTTTGTTCTACATTCTTAGTAATAATCTGGCATATGTAGTACCTAGTAAATGAACATTTTTTGGCCTTCTATGCTTTTTGCATCTGTAAGAATGTATTTATCGAAGGTCTTTGTTATAAATAAACTGTTTTTCCGTGTGTTCAGCATTCTTTTTATATGAACTATGTGGAAAGTGTAAACAAACAATGAAGGCATCTTTTCTTGTACTTTTAGGTTCAAGGGCAGATTAAGCTCCAGTCTGGTGGTGAGATGAGCTTTGGATTACGACACTTCTCTATGTCAGAGTTTGAATTATTGGCAGAAGAGCTGTTAATGAGTGATTCTGTGATTAAGGTAATGCAAATTTGCAAATCTTATTATCAAATTTTTTGGTCACTGTTTGTGTTGTGTGTATGCTTTGAAGACTTACTATGGAAACTTAGAGCATGCTTTTTCAACCATTCTGAACTTTTTAGTTCAGTTACCACTTGCTTATCTGAAACAAAAGTATTGTCTTGCAGGTTTTTGGGGCTCTTCGTATGTCTGTTAAAATGTTTTTGATGTGGAATTCAGAAATGCTAATTGATGGCGAGGGAGATGAAAATGTTGAAACATCTTTGCTTGAAGCTAGTAATCTTATTGTTCTTAAGGTGCTTGCTTTACTCATTATTGGCTGTAGTATCCTGCTTATTCGACACCAAGCTTGACTTTGTTTCTCCATACAGGAGTCATCTGTTATCCACTCCAACGCTAATCTGGGAGTTCATGGGCAAGGTTTATTAAATTTGTCGGGACCAGGAGATTCTATTGAAGCACAACGCCTGGTTTTATCATTGTTCTATAGTATACATGTGAGTACTACACTGTTGCACAGTTTTTATGTTGTTTGATTACCTTTGACATACTTAAAAGTTCATAATTCTGGATAGTAATGCCTAAACCCCCCAAAGCAGTTAAAATTCTTTGACTTGTATTGAACAGAGCAAAATATTTGTCCCCTAGCCTCTGCGGAGTCCTCGTAAGATAGTGTCATTCATTGATTAGTTTTTCCTGATCATGCTGGATTTGAAACATCAAACTCCAAGATTGTGTGTCATATGCTTCTTTTGATTTTTAATAGAGTGCTAAGGTTGATGACATTACTTCCATTACATGTTGCTTGTGTGCTACTTAAAGTTTGGAAGAACTATGCTAATGACAGTTTCACCTTTTTCTTCTCCTAGATGTAACTATTTTACCAGATTTATTTAAAGAATACTTTATCCTGATACATGAAATGACTTGACCACCTTGTGAATTGAGATATTACTGCTTCTCTATTGATATATTATGAGGCATGATTTATTATCGTTATCTTATGATAGTGGATACACATATATACACATGCACACACACGTGCTGCAGTGTCAATGAAATATGCAATCTGTATCTCGGAAATATATGCCCTTGTCTGTATTTCATCAGTCTTTAGTTGTATCTACATTTATTAAGCCTCATCAGATTTCCGTTGCTTCATACATTGCCAGATTTACATTATAAAGGGGTGGGGTGGGGTGGGGGGGGGGGGGCGCAAAAGAGAAAACATTGCCAGATCTTCTAATGGTGTATGACTATTTGTTTTCTGAGGTGCCATGGATTGTGGAA
>JAXGGT010000131.1:7934831-7949027 GCA_035583425.1 Marsdenia floribunda | reverse complement strand
AAATATTAATTATTTTACTCCTCTTTCTATTTTAATTTAAATATTTTGATTCTTTAATTATTTTAACTTTCTATTTTTTTTTAAGAAAAAATTATTACTATTTTTATTTGAATTTCTTAGTTTTTTTTTTTTTTTTAACATTTATGCCAATTTATCGATCATATCAATTTTAGGGTAAAATTCATAAAAATATCTTTTAAATGATTTTTTTAAAAAAAAATTATTAAAAGTGTGTTTAATTTTTTGTAAAAATAATTTTGAAAGAAAAATTAGGAATATTGGTCATTTTTTAGTTCCTGTACTAATTTTATTTGAACAAAAAAGTCCTTATTTTTTATTTTTTGATAAATAAATCTTTTTTTTTTTGTTTGAACAAATGGGTCATTTTAACCAAATAAAAAAAGAATAAAAATTTATTTATTCAAAACATGAGAAACAGACTCTTTTTATCTAAATGAAATTAATACCATGATTAAAATGACCAATTTTTTGAAAAATTATTGTACAAATAATATTCAAATTCTTCTTAATTTATTTGATTGTAAATTTTCGATTGTGAATTATCTAATTAAATACGAACAAAGAACTATAGTTGATTCAAGTAGTGAAAATTTTAATTCTTTTAAACAAGAGCTCTGCGAATTGGAAAAATAAGTATAACAAGAATATGTCCAAAAAAAAAAATTCCACTTGACTTAATTTTGGATTAGTTCATGTGATTATCAGGAATTGAGAGGTTTGGGAGTGGGTGGGGGTGGGGGGGGGGGGTGAAAAAAAAAAAGTACTAAAGAGGAAAAAATAGTGTCAAGTAATTGTATTTGGGGTCATAGACAGTATCCTGTCAACCAAAAGCTATGTTAAAAGTGAACGAAGTTCAGATCTGTACATGGAGATTCATTCATATAGTGAACAACATTTACATTTTTCCTAACTTTTTAAGGATCAAATATTACTAGCTGCAGCACCTCCGGGTGCATCCACATTGCCCTCCTCAGAAGGGTCACCCGACTGATTCAGGTCTATGGTAGCTTTTGCAGTGATTTGGATCTCATTGGATGATGTAGCCCTTGACAAATTTGTGTTGCCACTTTCAAGAAAAGATGAAGATGCAGGAGCTGAGCTACACGTACCTTCAGCAGTTTCAAGTGAAGAAGCAGATGCAAGGTTCTGTGTGTTTACTGTTTCAGCTGAAGCCACAGATGCCATCTTCTGTGCACAATCAGTTTCACACAAGGAAGGAGCAGCCACTGCAATGGAGGCATCAGTTTCGTTGCTTTTTCCCATTCCTTCTTTTACACCACCTACAATGTAATTATAATTATATTTACATCTGTACGATTCGTGCACATACTCAATGGGGATCCAGTAATACACGTGAAGAATGTTAAATCAAGTTAAATTGTTGACTACTCTAAAAGTCTAACCAACACAATCCCACCACCTCATGTGTGAGTCGAACATAAATTTTTATAACAAGGCCCAACAAATAAATAATAATCAACACGTGGGCAATGATAAAAACAAACTCAGGACCTCCCTCTCTAATATGATCACCTCCTCTAAAAGTTGAAGTTGATAACAAAGAACGAACACAAATAAGACTACAAGGTTACCTATGTTAGAAACTGTGGCAGATGGTGAACTTGTATTCGAAGGCAATGAAGTCCCAGCACCTCTTTTCATTCTTAACTGAGATATTTCAAATATTACAATTTTTAAGTTCAGGGACAGTATTTTTTGCTATGATGAACAATAAAGATATACTTATGTTTACCTTTGCATTTTCTTCACAGTACTTGATGACAATAGAGAGACTTGGGCAATACCCGTGCAAAAGTGTGTAAGCCCACAAGAGTAACTTCCTTGAAGTATTCATGTCAAGTATATCGACCCCATCAATACCAGGCTCCACATAAGTTTCTGCAGCTAGCTGTGATGGTACCATATATAGGTTTATACCTGATGGCAGTAATGCACAAGAAGTGTCCTTGTAGAAATTGTAAGAAGATCTAAGTAAAACAGCAGCATTTTCCAAGTCTTCATCTGAAGCTCTCTTAATTATCACATTCTTGATCTTAGATAATGAAGGATTCCATTTTGCTTCGAGGCTCTTCAGGTGATCTTGGTCCTCGGATGATGAGCTCCATAATTCATCTGGTTGCAGATCTACACACAGCAATTGGGTGTTCTCTAATCCACTACCTATCAGACCGGGAACTTGGATCTCGCTAGAAAGTCTCGAATGCAATGGTGTAATCAAAGCCATGCTAATTACAAGAGAGCGGCACCAAGCAACAGAAACAGTTTTATAAACTTTGGCACAATTACTATTAGATAACTTAGGGTTCTTCAAGCGCTTTCTTATTTTCTCATTTATGCCTTCAAGTGCTTCCACTTTGACACTTCTCTCTAACAACTGGATGTATTCATAGAGATATCTGCAAGAAAAAATATCCACAAGACTTGTGATAGGATTCGTTTAAGTTCACATGATAAGGAGCAGGCATGATAAATACATTCAAGAAAAGCAATCAGAAATAAGAGAAAAGAAATTGCATAATCAGACATGAATGTACAATAGAGCATCCAACTGTAAGATCGAACCACAATAAGAGATTCAGAACTTACGCATACAAGCAGCTTTCTGTCAGTTCTGGAGACTTAATTTCTGGCAAGCTGCATATATCAGACCATAAGTTGATTTGATCCAGGAATAAAGAAAATATTTTCTCCAGAAAATGCTCAGTAGAACCACTAGATGCATGAGTGCCATTGTCATATTGACGAATGGACAAAATTAAAGTCTTGACATATCTCCCAAGAGCCACAGGAACGATATCTTCAAGGCACAAGGAGAACTGGATTCACGATAAATCAGGTAAGCATAATCCTCATCAGACATCAATACAAAAGCCAAATTATTCCTACAAAAATATGGCACGTGCATAACTACTGTTCTATTTGCTATGCAAATATAGCTGTTGCATGACTAAATAAGGCTAATGCAACCCCATCTTAAACCCAAAGTTCTTATCAGTTTGTACAAAGATTAGTCCTTGTGCTATCTTCAATTTGTCATTTCTCAGAGAGAAAAAGGCAGTTGGATTTACCAGGTTTCAATTAGGAATCTACTAGATAATGGTAAACAAGCAAGGAAGAGGATATATCATAAACCAGAAATCAGCATCAGCATTGCTCATGTATCCAATAGTACACTTCAGGTGATATTACCTGGATGCTTCCCTTTTGTTTCCTCCTATATGTCCAAAGACAATGCAGTTTATGCTATTAAGAATCTCCAAATGTTACTTACCTCTGCACGTTTGTGTCTCTTAACCATCTAAATCTCATCATATATGTACAAGCAAAGATAATAAACAAATTATATTATATTAAAGCAAACATTACAAGCAACGAGTTAATAAAACTCAACTTACACAGTTATAGAAAGAAAGAAACTAAGAACTATTTATCTTAAAGTTCAGTGCAGATTTCCCTTTCTCATATGAACACTTAAAATGACATGTATATCCACTACTCTTTCCTTCCTCATTAAATGCTACACTTGAAACATATATCCTTTCAGTATATGGCTCCAGTGTAAGTGTTTAAACTTGACAATGCATCTTACAATATTTGAAAGAGTTCAATACAATGTTACAAATTCCACTTATTACAATTGTGAGAAAACACATCCATAAGATTTGTTGAGATAACAATGTGTAATTCATAATTGAAACACTTGATAAAACTTTGTTCTGCTTCTGTGCATCTTTGGTAACATTTGAGCAAGATTAATTTCACCGAACTAAAAATATGGTATGATAATCATTTTATCAAAGTAAAGGATTTTCAGCATTTTGCAGCAATTTTCATCAACAAGAATTATCATCACTAGGCTGATCAGCAAATCTCGGTTCAGTTTACAAGTTAGTTCAACTCAAATAAATATATAAATAATAGTTATAATCAAGTGGCTTCTAAGTTCAATGAGAATAAGTTCAATGAGAATATAAAACATGGAAAGACTATACATTTTTAAAGCAGTGCAGTGCATTCTGGAAGTGAGGATTCATATTTTTCAGTCTGATTACATATTATAAACTAAATCCAGAAGTGAGGGATCATGTCTGAAATACGTGTATGGACTAATATGGTGCAAAGTTCACATGTACACAGACCATAATATTCCAGAATAGGGAGTGGGTTTACTTCATGCAGTTGAAAGCATTCTACAAATAAACAATGCGATGCAAAGTGCTAAGAAGGTGAGCACACAATAAAGAAACCACAAACCATTCTTTATCTATAAATTTTCAATCCCAGCAGCCAAGTGACTTTCCTATATGTCAAATGACTATTCTATTAGACATGAACAAGAAAATAGTCCGGTTAAATAAGACAGTATTACCCTTTTATCAGCTCGCAGAGAAATATAAGCCCTGTCCAGTGTAGAGATTTCTCCCGTCTCCTCTAATAATTTCAGATAGAATAGTATGTACTTCCGGATGCAAGTAATAAATTTCCTAGAGCTTTCTGGCAAGTTAACTTCCAGTACTTTCCTATTACCTGAAACACCTGGCGTTTTCCGCCTGCCATACAAACAATAAACATCAATTGGTTAGCTATTCACAAGAAAAAGACCAACCAACACTAGGATATTTTAGTAGAAAAAGAATATCAAGGAATTTTAAACCCACCAACAGAAATAAGATATCCATCATTTAATTGCGACAATACGATGGCAAAACAATTGGCTGGGGGTGGTCAGGGAGAAGAAAGCATTCACATCTTTTATAAAATATTCTAGAGCATTATATAAACAACATAATTCAGCATAAAGATGAAACTTATCAATTTAACATCAGTACCTTCCTTTCTTTACCATACTATCAATCTCCCACATGTTTATTGTGAATGAAGAACGCGTTGACTTAAAGCAGAAAGAAAGTTCCTCCTTTGCCTTCTCCACATCCCCATTCCAATCTCTTCTATACAGTCCTTGAGCAAGCATATACCTAGCCTTGTGAAAGTGCTTAAGGTCTCCTTCCACGCAAATTTCTAAGGCTGAAAGGCAATCATTATAAAGCATGTTCCACACCTCTTCCAACTTAACAGGGTCTATGTTATTGTCAGAGTTTCCATCACAGATCATTTGCTCAACATGCATAGATGACTCCGGATTTGCAACAGAAACATTAGCAAAAGTACTCATGAAACTTTGGTTAGTTTCCTCTGTAAAAGAATGAGCTGCAACTACCTAAACAACAGTGAAAATTACACATAAGTTTGATCATCTTAGACAGGGATCGACCAATGCAAAGTTCATGATCCAGTAACAAATAGAAACAACATGCACTAGGGAACTTGCGTAGAAGTCAAGAATTTTCTGCATATTATGTCTTCATACTCTTATCTGTTTTTGGGGTTTCTGTAAATGGGCGTTCATGTATCCTCTTCACATACCAGATATATATATAAAGTTATGAAAACAGTACACTAACGAAGAGGGAGAGGAAGAGACTAGGAGCTAATATAGTCATCACCAAAGAGGTTAAATTAGAAGGGGTAAGATTAACCTTCAGGGCCTCTAGGTTTTCTTTCTCACATGAGCAGAGTAGCTTTAACCGCGAAGCATGCATCCTGTAGAAGGGATCCACAGCTGATGGATTCAAAGCAATAGCTTTAGCATAGTACGACAAAGATACATCTTGTGAGTAGCCAAGTTTTTCAGAAAGTTTTCCCAGATAAAATGCGTGCGACCAATCGTCCCTGTAGATCAGAATTTCCATATGCAAGGGTCCAGGTTATAAGATGAAGTTGCAGATGTAAACTATAAGCTTCAGAGTTGTATACAATACTTATGCTCAAATGCCTTCTTGAAATGTCTCATAGAATTCTCACAGAACGACATCCACATTGCATCCTTTGAGGGAATGGTAGATCTCTGATCATAAAAAGGTACTACATTTTGGATACCATCATAGTATACCAGTGCCAGCAACTCGTGGATCTCACCCTAAAACCAACAGTAGACAGAGGCTTAATGCGAGTAACAAAGTGGCCAAATAAGAGAGAAGATCTGAGGACAAGTTTAATGCGAGTAACAAAGTGACCATGAAATTTAAGCTACATCACCAAGAAACATCTCAGCAAAGAGTATCCCAGGATAAGCCCAGCAGGAATAAGCTAAAAAGCTTCAGAAATGGACCATTATACCAATGATCTAATCAACAAAATTCAACAACTTGAAGTATTTTTCATTGGCATGTGATCTTTTCACCATCGAGGTAATCACTAGGTAAAATAAGCCATTGTAAAGTATTAAACCCAAAATATCAGACAAATAATCAAAGTTCCTGAAAACACAGTATGAAGACATCTCCAGCAAATAACATATGCTCATGTCCAGTATACAAAACAGAATAGTTCACCAAATATTTAAACAACACGTAAATGCCAGGAAAACCTGCTGAATTGCAGTCTTTGCCAGAGCCAAAGTCATCAATAAGCACCGCCTGCTCCTCCTCCTACTTGTCTCTACTCTCTGAGGTAAAGTAGCATTTTTCCTCCACCCGAGAACATTTATTTGCTTACTGCCATCATTTAGTAGCAAGTCCACCTCCTGCTTTCAAAGGAATATTTAGTGAAAGAACTAAGGAAGTATAATATTTTGCTTTTTATACTTAATAAGACCATTTTAACATGAATAGAGCTGCCAAAGATGCACAAAACTTGAAATTTACCTCATCGTATATATTTGCCAACCGCTCCCAACTCTCAAACCGCAGAGGGTTGTAGAGTAAATCATATTTGAAGAGTCTAGCATTTTGCTCAACAAATTCCTCCCCATCCTTGGTTAAGACAAAGCCAGCCCATTTATCGGTTGCACTCATTTCCTCAGACAAGGCCAGAAAATAATACAAATTGCAGTAGACATCCTGATATGGTTCACAGCTGCATGTAAGTAATGTGTTATTTATCCCTAGTATCCAGATATATGAAAGAAATTTGCTCAAAAAGACTAAGACAACCATCAAATTGAGGACATAACTCTGCAAGCAATTTGAACAAGTTAAATCCTAAACAAATTTGAACAGATACCAGCTTAGTTAATAAACCAGTCATACCTTTGTTCTGATGATCCTTGCAATTGTGTGAGGCCTCCAGGATCTGAAAATACCACCTTTAACATGGAATCCAGAAAACCAGTAGATCCAGCTTCTTCGGACAATCTATCTTCACATAAATCAGGATCATCTAGGAACTTATCTATTGCATTTCCCACCAAAATGTGATCAGGTGGTCGAGGAAAATGTTTGCGTATGGCTCTTAGCACTCTCCGAAGTTTAACAAGTCCGGTTCTCTGACAGATTAATAAAAAATAAAAAAGCCACTAATCAGAATATGAAATAAGACACCAGAAAATGAGAATAGAAGAAGAGGAGGAAACATCTACTTACAGATGAAGCTTTAGCATAGGGAAGTATGTACTGAAAAACATCAGCACATTGTTCCTTTGTCTGATAATCTCCTCTGCTGGTGTTTTTGTGCATGGCTAGATCATCTTCGTAAGATGAGTCAGATCTGAGATTCAAACCATACAAACAATAAAAGCACTGATCCAATGCAGTATCAATTGCAAGCTCAAGCTCTTCTCTTTCATCCTCAGTCATGTCTTTTCCAGATTCAGTGGGTTGTAGGTTTACTTTTTCTTTCTCTTTGTCATTGAAAACGATATTAGGTTTGTCATTAACATCTTTCTCACATTCTACTCCTTTTTCCTCTTTCTCTAGACAATTGTGAGAGGGAATGCTTTCTGAAGTCTTTCTTCCATCATCCTTCTCTTCTATGCAGATTCCATCTTGGTTAACTTGTCCAACTTCTGGATTCAGCATTTCAAAATTTGCATCATTTACAGAGCTTCCAGCATTCATGGTGTCAGAAATCTGCTCAGAACTTTGGACATTATTTTCATGCAAAGACTGTTGATCATGTTGAGCCTTTTCTGGTACCTTATTTAGTGATTGAAAATTAGATTTAAGCTTCATATGCAATGCCAGTAGGTGCTTAATTGCAAGTTTTAGAAATGTTCCTTCCTCTTTGTCATCACTTCCATGAGCACAGCAGAGTCCAAACTCAGCAAGCATGTCATGCATGGAAACAATCAACTCCGTCTGATATAATCAAAGAAATTTAAAGCCAAATCAAGATTATTGGGGTCAAAATAGTACATGCCAATTGAAATACAAGAGTTCAAATCCTTATTAGTGGGAAATAGGTCTAACTTGAGTTTTGATAGGAATAGTGGGATTCAAGTGTTGAAGTTTACAGAACGTGATAGCTGCGTCAATGAAATTGCACTGCAAATCTTGCTCATTATCTGAAGCCCCAAGCCCAGATGACTTCTTCAAGAAGCATGTGTTTGCAACATTGCACATAAATGCGAGCAGTAAAAACTGGATATCATCAATAACTGTTGCTGGAACAAGAGAGCCATTCTGCAACAAAGAAAGCATCAAATATAGATAGTGACTCAACAGATGTCACTCATGTGGTCCAATACTGTTTATCAGGATATCCATATAAAAGTTCCAAAGAAAAGACCAAGTAAATAAATCACTTCAACTTAGGAATGCCACTTCAAAGTACTTTAGATTGATATTTACTCTTTAATTGACTGGTAATACTAATTGGATGAAGTTAGTGAGGCTTTGTCTAAAAAGCAGGTCAAGGATATACACTTTTGGTAAACATAACAACTGGCCTAGCAAGCACTAAATTTTCAAAAACCTGTCTAGTTATACCTGCCATGTAAACGGAACATTGCTCTTTATCTGTGACACACAGTCAGAAATGGCCTTGACTTCTTCTACAACCATATGATTCCATTGGTTGCATGAGTTATCTTTTGATTCTGTTTCAGAAGCAGACAAATGTTTCAACCCTTCTCTTTTATCAGAATCAGGATAGCTTCCCAGGCCAGCTGCAGTTATGAGAATCTGTAGTTTCCTTTTGTGACAATTTAAATAGACTTCAGTGTCCATTGATTCCATCTCTTCACATGCTCTAATCAAAACATCTACAGCAGATAGCTCAACTGAAGTAAATCCTTCCTCTATCCCAGTACTACTCACAATGTCAGGATCAACATCTTTTGATGAGAATAAAAGAGGAACAAGCATATCTACACATTCTGAATACATGTTCTTCCCCATCATTTCAGGCACAGTCTTCTTCAGTAAAAGATCAATCTCCAGTAGATTAATTTCGTGGAGAATTTTTTCAACAGTTAGCTTTTTAATAGCTTTGCAATGTGGCAAACAAATAAAACCAGCAGAATCCTCCTTATTTTCTGTATTCATAAGGGAACAAGAGAGAGACAACTCATCTCGAGCTTTTACCTTGTTGCCTTCAATGATTGAAAGTCGTCCACTCAACCAGTAAAAACGTACCCAGAATTTATGATTGCTTCTTAAAGGAAATGTGTTGTCATTTAAAATTTGAAAAGCAGAGGAAGAGCTACCTTTAAAGAATAAATCATCATTTCCAGCCACACCAAGTGCTTGTAATGGATACTCTGTAGCTACAGCTTCAATGATTTTACAGAGATGATATGACACCTCTGACATGAAATCAGAAATAAGAGAGCCTGAAGAACATATCCCAAAGTCGTAATATAGCTCAGCAAGGAAAAGACTGCAATGAGGAGTTCTTTCTTGCCCCCAATGCCTAGTGAACTTCTCCAAGTCAAGAAGTCTGACATTGGAATCCTGGTAAGAAATGCCCCCATTGGCAACCTCCTCCAAAAGCAAGTGACCCATATGATAAGCACCATAATTATTTAAAGTTTTCTGGACAAATTTGATGACATCAGTACACTCTGAATCCTGAGTCCTAGCCATAAGCTCAGTGCAGCGAGATGAGGAACTAGCATCAGTTCCATAAATACAATTTTCTCCTCCCCCTGCAATAAAAGGTTTTAAAAATTGCATCACAACTTTAGCTACATCCTTTGCGGCTGCAAAATCTGAATCTTCTCTTCCAGGTTTACGACTCCTGAGCCTCTCGAGACGACTGCTTCGCCTTTCTTGAGGTTGTTCCTCAAATATAGTCGCTTCCTTGTCTTTAATGAGAGTATTTTTGTCAGACTTGCACATGGATATAATTTCACCATTAGTTGCGAAGACAGACCCTTTGTGTTCCATACTCCCTGTAACATTTCCTGAAGCACGAGGTAACTGTATGCTTATGCTAATATCTCCAGATCTGAATTCCTCTTTTTCCAGTTGAGGACTAGCTGAAAACAATGGAGTCAAGATATGGAGGAGCTCACCAACAAGAGCATTCCAGGATATTTCTGGAAGGTTAATTTCTATATTCTGCTTCAATTTTTTGGGTGGAACACCATCAACTAGATCATTTGTTGCTTTTCTCTTCTCTGGAAATTTTAATCTTAAATGCTCTGGTTTCAATTTGTCTATACCTTTTGGAGCAAATGGGATTGGATCAGACTCTTCAATGGTACTTTTGACATGCAAAGCACGAGAATGGGATGGCCAGTGCCTCAAGATTAGCTCTGCCACAGAAAGACAGGCAACCTCATCACCAATAGCAATAAGAACTTCCAAAAGTTTCTCCATGCAATTCCCTACACGTTATGTTGTCCAAAATCAGCAGAAGAATACTTCTCATCAATATTTGACAGATAGAAAGCCAGAATATGAGTACTGAATTGCCTTATCCAACTGAGCTGATGATGCAGGATGAATATCATACTATAATGAAATATTACCAGAGATAAAGGACACAATGCTTACAATTATTAGGGCTGCAAGACAATCCTTGTTCAAAAGCCCAGCGTGAGATGCTTAGTAGCCCCATTGAGCAAGATAAAGTTCCCAGATGGTTCCACACAACTGAATCTTTGGCATCAATCTCAGCAGCTTGGAGATAGCACCTTAAAGCATTCTCATTAAACACAGAACCTTGTCGAAGGAAAACAGTAGCAAGATTCTTGAGCACCAAAAATCTGCACAGGTTAGGCAGACAGAACTGTTATTGACCCAAAAATCAGAACAAGATAACATTATAAAACTACTCGAATTGTTTTTCCACTAGAATAACCAGTACAGGTTAGAGGATGTCTTTCAATTTGCAAAAGTAACCTAAAATTCATCAATTATAGAATAGCAGGAAAAGGTATATGTCTGATTAGTATCTCATAGATGAGGTATTCAAGTGATGTCGCATCTGTTAAATTTTCACTTAAGCTGATAGAGAACACGTCCCCTCACGTGTGGACCAATGCTTAACAATGGCCCTGACGGGTGGTTTTGCTAGAATAGGTGGGGATAAATTTTTTTCATTTTCCTCCTATCAGAAGCAACCATATCTGTGCCGTTGTGTTCATTTAACATCAGAAACAATGAAAACTAAAGCCCAAGCATCTCCACTCAAATCATGGTCCCACTAACAATGCATTGCCTATTAAATTAGCTTTTCCCTGGGGTTTTGACCCAAAAAAATAACAGAAAAATATAAAATATGAAGAGTTCAATATTTTCTAGACAATTCTACTGGAGATCAACCCCTTATGCCTATAGTGAAAAAGCATCGGTTGACACAATACTGAAGACACTGACATCCATTGTGAAGTAGTTCAGTGATCTACTGCATATTGGGGTTAGTAACCAAACTAAATGAAGGCTAATATCATAAATGAGGACAAGAAAACTTGTAGCATCAGTATATCAAATAGAAAATCACAATTTAAACACAAAGCAATACAAAAGTCAGAAGTTAATTTTGATCCAAACCTTAGCTGTAAAAGATGACCGTCAATACCACTATTATCCACCTATAAAAAATCAAGGAAATGAAAAGAGCCATTAAACAAGACCGATTAAATACATATCAAGATGGTTTAATTAAATATGAAGTACCTGAACATTTGCCACAAGAGGATCTCTCAAGACAGATTCAAACAATTCACGAGCCTTGTCATAGTCTTTAGCTTGTAATTTGTCCAGTCCTTCATGATATATTTGAGATAGATGGAATTCCTGGAATCATAAAAGACCATGTATGATGTAAATGCACAGGTGCTGGTGGGCCAAAATGAGAAATGGTCACAAATAGGAAAAAATTTTAGACATGAGCGAGCTTGACCTTCAAGATAGAGCTTAATATCCCACCATGAAAAGTTACCCAGATGTATTTGTTTTCTTTGTTCAATTATCCATACTTTGAGACTACCTAACCAGGAATTTAACTAAGAATCAACAGTTTCCTCCGCCTAAAAAAGCCAAACTTGTTACAGAAACAACAATTACGCCCAAAAACTAAGCAAAAACAATAATTTCAAAATCGTGTTATCATAGAATATGCAACTACACATTCATATAAATAAAGTTAAAATTCAAGGGGAAAAAAAAAAAAAAAAAAATCCTAATCCTACCTGGGCTTCTTTGGTCGGGGCAAGAGGTTCCCATTGGCTTTTCGAGTCAATATCATTAATTGCTGCAATTGAAAACTGAAATCCCACCAAGAACAGAAATTTAAAATGGGAAAGAACAAAATAATAATAACAAAATCAGAACCCAGTTCGTGTTTAAGATAAAAATAAATTTACATACCATTGTTCGATCTTCTGAGTTGAAACCCTTCAGTTTTCAATCAAATTCTGATTTTTCTTGAATCATTAGTCTCGTCATTCAGGACACACGACAGTTTCACTAAGATTTAGGCGGGGTTTTTTTGCTTCATGCTGATATAGTAATAATATTATTAATAATGCTAAAAGAAAAAAAAAAAAAAAAAAAAAAAAAAATCTTGTTACGGAGATTAACCCTGTAATTTCTCCAAGCTATCTATGGTTTTATTCTTTTTTTTTTTTTTTTCTTTTTTTTATAAATATGATTTATTCATTACTTAGGTGTGTTTGAATTATAAATGTATTTTTTTAAGTTAAGTGAATTTTATTTTGAAAAACTATAAGTTATTTTTTCATAAAAATAAAATTTTATAGGTTTAATGATAATATAATTATTGAAGTAATTATAGACGACGATTTCACATTTTTTGACTTGATCTAGAGAATTTGATATGACTTTGAGGGTCTTTGAGACTTAATCTCGAAAATGGGTTAGACTTGGAAAAAGAAATATCCGATATGTAGAGTTTATCTATCTTCAAGACTTGTATATTATTTTTTGAAACTCCTCTTGTTCTTCTATTTATAGGGAAAAGATGATAAGGCAAGGGTCTCTTGTAGTGATGTGTTGTATATTATTTTTTGAAACCCCTCTTGTTCTTCTATTTATAGGGGAAAAGATGATAAGGCAAGGGTCTCTTGTAGTGATGTGGTGCATCCCAATTGGCTAAGACACTCATTTAATTCTGATTGGTCAGTCTTTGTAACACTACCACGTATCAGCATACGATTTGTTGTAGTAAATGAAGAATAATTTGTAATAAGTAATTAAGTGAAATTTTATCTACCGTTTAATTAATTTAAATTACTTTACAAATTTTCAGCAATGGTTTTTAGAATAATGTAATGAATATTAGTTTTATAATAATTTGATAATTTTGGTAGGTTCTACAGTGAAAGTAAATTAATGTAAGTAAATTAATTATTATTTTAATTTTTATTGTATAAATTATAAAATAATTAATAATGCTGTATTTTTAAAATTATTAAAAAATTATAATTTTAAATAACTCTAATAAAAAGAAAATGATAAAATTATTATGTTATACGCTACAACGATTTGATAATTAATGTAACATTATAAAATAATTTTTAAAAAAAAAAATCGGTGAATTTGGTCTCTAATATATAACTGATGATAAATACATTTCATCTATTTTTTTCATAAAATTTATTGTTTGGACAAGTCAAAATTTATTATTTGACCTAATTTTTTTTATAATAACTCCAACTTACTAAATTTGTGTTGTTTTTGCATCAAATATTGTTACTCCTAGACTAAATATATATGACTATTATATTAAAGACCTATTAAATAAATAAAAAAAAAAAATTAGACCAATGAATTAAAAAATTAGAGACTAAATTTATCAAAATTTTCTTTTTTTTTTCTTAAAAAAAATTTGATAAAGACACTTGAGATGAAAGAGCAATAAATCAATGAAAAAAAACAAATATGACTCTTTATTCTTTCTTTCATT
>JAXGGT010000131.1:7920525-7934731 GCA_035583425.1 Marsdenia floribunda | reverse complement strand
GTGAGCACTATATTGCTTTCTAGTTTTTAAATTAATCTTGGCCGGTTTGACGACAACCGTGAATTTATCCTTTACCACCAAGCAAATTCAAAATGAAATCTTGAACCACGGGAGTTTTTTTACGCAAAGCATGTGAGGAGAATCGGAGTGTGATCCGAATAGTTGTGAGGAAGATGAAGAACTTGTGTATGAGGAAATAAAAGTCGCCATTCCTGAGTGCACCATGCACGATCAATCCTTTCCAAAATTCGGGATGAACCAGTTCTAGAGTTTGTTCAAGTAAAAGGTTGGCCGAAAAACCCTAAATCCAAAAGAGAACAAGAATTAATGAAATGCCATGCATGAGATAAATGAGAAGAAGCAAGAGGGTTGTCGCCCAATTTATCAGAAGGAGAAAAAATATGATTACAGTCTCCTATAAGCAACCAAGGTAAGAGAATAGAATGAGATACATCAATAAAATATTGCCATAAGTCCCTTCTCAAGGACCAAGAAGGAGATGCATAAACCAAAGAGAGACCAAGTCTGCTGGTGTATGGAGATAATGCAGTTAATAAATTGTTCGTGTTGATTAACAACCACCAGCTCAACCACACAATCATTCCAGAAAAGCTAGATACCCCCTGAGAAACCAATAGCCTCGGAATAAACAAGCCAGTTTAGAGAAGTAAAATGAAGTAGAGGATGGGATGGAGAGCTAGGCGTACGGGGCTCAGCGATGGCGAAAATAGAAAGGTGATGAGAGTGAGTAAAATCTAACAAGACACGAGAGGTGGATAAAGAGGCCGCACCTCTACAATTCCAAAACAAAATGGACATAGAATCTAATAAGTAGAACAAAAGAAGAGAAAAGAAGGAGGTGAATGGCTAATTGGTAGGGCGAAATCTAGAAAAAGCCTTATCTACTAGGATATTCACGTCAAAGAGTTGAAGGTTTGGATCAGAATTAGAAGAATGGGAGAAGGGAGGAGCAGGAGTAGGAGAAGAGTTTTTAGAGTGAGAGGAAGTTAGGGTTTTCTTGATTTTAGGGTGGCTGGATAAAGTAGGTTTTGTACCTAGGGGAGGCCAAGCATTAGTGGAATGAAAATCAAGCATAGATTTAGATGGATGATTAGCGGGATTAGTAGGGTTAGGGAGGTGCACGGGTGGACTAGAATGAGACTGAGGAGGATTAATGAGAACGGATGGAGATCGGGAGAGTGATTTATGAAGGCATAATCCCGGATTACTAGCAGATTTAGAGGAAGGTGAGACGTTAGACTGAGGATGGTGAGGGATAAGAGGAGGCACCAACGAAGGAAGGGGAAGAGAAGAAGCAGGAGTAGGAACAGCAAGTATCCGTTGCTTAATTAGGAGATGATTGGAGGGATTTGAAATGGAAGAATTGGTAGGAGTTGCAGAATCAGGGACCCGAGATTGTGGCTAAACTTGATTCCTTGCCATCCTGGAAGATTGAGAAGGAGAAAAATCATGCATCAAAGGAGGGGATGTGCGCTGATTGCTAGAGGGGCAGCGTCTGACGAGTCGATAGAGTTCCAGTGGCCTTTCTCCGGTGAGAAGGCATCATCCAGGGTGTCATGAAATGTATGTCTCGACACGCACAGGCCAAGCACAAACACTTTCCTTCGGTCGGACGTTGCGGAAAGAAGGCAATAAATAAGTAAACACAAGTAATTGCGGGTAAAGGCGCCCAACCTTTAACTATATTCCAAATAGAAAAGGATTACAACTGTAAGTGCCTACAAACAGAGGTCACTCGGGCTAACACCCCTAGCCTAGATAGGAACAAGCACACAGCTAGCCTATCTAACCTATCTATGCCTTCACGTCCTTCTCTCTCTAGAACTACACTCTAGAGCTTCTCTCTCTAACTTTCTCTCTAGTAGAGTGAATATGAGATGAGATGAATGACAATGAATGAGCTCTCTCCTTTTATAGAGAGGAGGAGCTCTCACCGACGGTCGAGATGGTGACACATGTACGGAGATCCTCAAGGCCCATTGGCCTAAGCCCACGAAGCTCCTCGATCCACTAGGTCAAGAGACCAAGTCTCCATCCTCTAGGACTCTCTGAAACCTTCTAGAACCTTCTAGGACCTTCCCTATTGACCAAGCCTTCTAGCTGAACCACCTGCCTGACTTGACCACGATGCGCACCAATCCGCACCACTGTAGGGTCACGGCTAACCCACACGAACCCATCATGTGACCGACTATCTGAGTCTACCAACCCAGTCTGTCCATCGAACCATCATGTGCCACTCAAGTCTGGCACAATCCATAGCCAAGGCATGTCATGCGTGCACAAGCATGGACACCATCTGAGCCACCCCAACACATGGGTCTCAAATGCCTAAGTCTGCATTCCATAAGTGTCCAAGATACCTATGACACCTCTCGGGCACATGGGCAATGCCTTTGCACAGGCGACAAACCACTCGCCAATGCACTGGCCCTAGGCCCAGGAGAAAGGGTCTCACACAAGGCCTATATTTGTCAAAAGAAGCAGCATCATCCGCAGGTAGAGAAGGATTAGGCATAGGGCATTGTTAGACGACATGGCCATATTTGCCACAGTGAAAGCAAATATGAAACAAGCCTTCATACTCAACTGCCAATTTTCTGCCCATAACTACTATCCACGAGACTAGGGGTTTAGATAGATCAACTTTAATGCACAACCTAGCAAACTTTCCTCGAACAGCATTGGCAAAGGTTAGATCCACTTTGGTCGTGTGCCCAATAAGGCTACCCAACCTGCTCAAGACCTCAGAGGTGAAGAATTCACTTGCCATATGAGGAATTTGAACCCAAACACAAGTGGATGCAATCGTAGCAGTTACGGGGTCAAAGTTCGGAGTCCATCTGGTGACAGTTAAGAAGTGCCCAGAGACAATCCAAGGGCCTTCATTGAGCACATGATGATAATCTGCTTGATCATAAAAACGGATAATAAAGAAACCCTCATGCAGATCCAATAATTCAAAACCTACCTAAAACGCCAAAGATCTTGGAGGCGTTGCTTAAGGGAAAAGAAAGAAATATTCCGTCCCAAAAGCTTGAGGATAAGGGCCTTTTTCCAAGGCTGCCAAAGGGCCTTACATTCAGCAGAATCAAACCTCAAATATGGTACATCCTCCGGAATGAAAGTGTTATTATCATAAACAAAGAGTGGATTAGCGTATTCACTATGACTCATGACGGGGTCCTCATCATCTTCATCACCGAAATAAAGAGACGGGCGCGGTGTAGTAGAGCAAGGATCATCAACTGGCTTATCAGATGCAGGAGGCAAAGACTCATCTTGTGACACCGGCGCGGGAGTAGAGGGAGTAGAGTCGGTAGGAACGCTATGCGCCACCAAACTATCATCAATACACCGTTTTGATCGCCTAACTGTGGGTGTCGCAGAGGTGGCCACCGCCATAGGGACAGAACCAGAGGAAGAACCTTGCAATACAAGAGCCATATCCTTTTATCAATTTAAGTGAGTGTTAACACAATCAATCCTTATAATTTAATTTAATTTTTTTTAAAAAATTAAGTGTGCGTATCTATTGAAGATTTCTATTTATATTCTTTATTTTAAAAATAAAATTAAATTGTAAGAATTGATAACGTTGATCGTCACTTAAATTGTCAAAAGGATGAAATTTACCAAAATTATTAGCATAAAAGATAAAATTTGTCAAAAATTTTAAATAGGGATGAAATTACAAAAATTATATAAGTTAAGAGACCATATTTACACATTTTCCTAATACAAAAAAGAATATCGACTGTGTCCACGTGGATGTCCGTAATTGTTTATGAGAGGAGGTGGGGCTATCATCTACAAGTCAGAACTTTTTCTTTTTCTTTTTCTTTTCTCTTTTCTTTTCTTCTCCATTTAATTCTTCCCACTCCTTCAATTTCTCCTTTTTTGGGACTCCATAAATTTCTCAAGAAGAAAGAAGAAGACATTTGAAGTGGAAAGAAAGAAAATCCCCTGGGAAAAAAAAAATGTAAAAGTAACAATTGCTTATGTAGATTAGAATCAGTTAAAGATGTCTTGACAAACATACGTTCAATGAGCACTTGCTTTGTGAGATCGAAGGCAATCATCTCATTCCTGCAGCTATTATTGGTCAAGACGGTACTATTTGGGCTCAAATTGATAATTTCCACCAAGTTTGATCAATTTAAAAATTTTTATGTTTATTTTAGTAACTTTTGATGGTGGGCATTTTTTTTTCTTTTCCTTTTAGTGTTCGAGCTTAATTATGCTTTTGGCTTTGTGAATTCAGCATGATTTGATCATAATATGCTTGTATTTGGTTAAGGTTTTTAATTTTTAGTGTCTTTGGACTTCTGTGTGCTACCCTTTGTTTGTTTTGGGGTGTGTGATTTTAGGATCTTGCTCAATAGGTTGATGAGCAACTTGGTCTGTTGCAGTTCTTATACTGGGTTTAGTTGTTCTTGGGGAACTTCGATTGAGAATGAAAATGACAAAAGGGCATGATGCAATTCAGTTTTCTAGAGCTTGTTCAATCTATATTTCTGTGGATTTTGAAGATATAAAAATCCTTCCTTTATTTTGTTTTGTTTTTAATAACTGGTTTGTTAAGCTAAAAATGGAATCCCAACAATTTGCGAAGTCTAAAGTTGTTATGTAATATTACATCGATCGTGGTGCATTCCATCTGTTCTTGTTCTGGACTCTACTTAACTTACTCATTTGATGCAAATGTGTTAAAATTGAGATGATTTTGATAGTCTTCTAATTTCTTTTCTGACAAAACTGTCTAATACAATAAGTTTAAACAGATCCTAGTTGTACTTGACTATATCAATTTACTAGTTTGAAACATAAGAAATTTTTAGCAAGTATTGAACCTGGAATTTTCTTAATTCATTATGATTGAAATTAGTAAGTAGTGAATCTTGACTGAACTTGATTATGATTGATTGTTTTGGATGATATGTGGCAAAAAAATTTCCACAGGAGACAAATTTACTTTAGACCCTCTTTAGGATAGGATCTTTAAGAAATAAGCCTTCGGATTCCAGAATAACAATGCACTATGTCCCACTATACGCATCAAATTGAATCAATTCCTAGAATCCCACTTCAAATTTCATTCTTACAGTTGTGGGGTTTTGTTTCAGAAGTTAGTTTATCCCAACTGTCTTCTTTCTATTTGATAAAATGCAAATGTATATCTACTCATAATCATTCTAAAAATTATTCTGTTACTTGGGTTTTGCGAGTTCCATTCCACAGGTTCCTTCAAGCTTGATGATTTGGCAATTTCTTATTAGATTTAGTTGTTATTTAGATTATCTGAAGGATACTTGATCTTTTACTTATTGATACTTCAGGTTGATCAATAAATTCTAAGGATTTTTGCATTTTAGGTTTTTGGGTGGATGCTAGGCAGAAATTTTCTTGGTTCAAGAATAAGTTAGTGCTGGTTTCTTCTACATTTTTCCCTTTTGCTGTTCATTCTCACTGCCCAAATCCAGTTATAGTATCATGTTAGTGGAATGTTCAAAAGAAAGTAATGAGTTATCTAAATTAGCATCCACTTTTTGTTTCTGATCCCATTTTGCGTTATGTGGACAACTTTACTGAAAATTCATATTCAGCTTGTCTTACTTATGCTTTTTGGATTATAATAAGAGATACTTTCATAGCTTAAATAATGTATCTAGAGTAAACTATAAATCTTTGGTTGATATTTTCACCTTTAATAGGAGATTTACCCCTTTTACCAAATTGCAGCATTGACACAAAGGTGTTGCACATTGGTAAGGAGTTGAGAATGAAAATTCTGCCTTTAGAAATGGGCTCTTACCTCTACCAATTGCAGGGCTTTCAATCACATAAGTGGTATGAAGTGAAGATATCATATCCTGCTTCTGTATGTATATTGCCATTTCGTCTTTCCATGTTTGCTTGATATTTTTTTGGTAATAGTTTGTTCATATATTGGTAAATGAATAACAGATACCTACCAGTTTCTTTTTACAACTTAAGAAAGGTATCTCAGAAGTCGGAATGAATTCAGGAAGAAAGTTGCTGAGCTCAGAGAAGTTAATTTTCAAAACATATAGACTAGACAACATCAATGATCAGGTTATGATGTCACCTTGATGAACGTCTTTTAGCTTTCATGTAGTGAGACCTATTTAAAACTTAAATAGATTATGTTTTCTTTTCTTAGTTGAGCTTATAATCTTTATATATATATTTATTCAGGGTGGATTATATGTGTTGGTGAATGTGCAGCCCGAGGGGTTTGTTGCAATACCAGGAGTGCAAGAAAGAAAATATGTCATATTTAACATAGGTAAATATGAGTTTGATTGACATCTTGTGCTACATGGATCATATAATTGATTGCACATTATTCTTGTAAGGGGGTTGAGGGAAAGGGAAGACTCTTTAAAATGTTTTTGGTGCATAATAGTATTGTGACATCAATTGAAATAAAAGAACCATAAAAGAAAGTACATGTTTATGTTCATTGTGTTTGGCCTCTAAACATTCCTCCTAACACAACCATGCATTAGGATCCACTAGCTTTTCAAATATTATCAACAGTAACTTCAGGTGACATATGATTGAAAGTTGAGAATCCATTATTTGCTTAGAGAGTTACCCTTTAAGCATGCTCATGTTTAACTGAAAAGATTGTATGACAGTTCTGCCTGAAACATCACAGAACTTCACAGTCATGTTTTTTCACTTGGCATGCTATAATGCTCATAATTCTTCTCAGACAGTTTGATCTTTAAGCTTTCCTTGCCATCTTTGATACAAATTTCCAATATTTGGTTTTCTTTGTGACAGTTTGTGATGAATTACTTTTCGGCATCCCTCATGAAGCTTGGTATGTAGTGATGCTGGTTTTGCTTTGTTTGGGAATTGCATTGATGATACCGTCTTTTCTTCCACCGTATCTTCTGTCTAGGAACAAAAACCTACATATAGACCAAGCTAGTTCTAAAGACTCATGATTGCTTTTTGTTCTGCTCTGGTAATGGCTCTAGGCCTACTGTGTTTGCAATTGGCAAGTAGATGTCTAAGAATTTTCAAATGTGCAATAGATTGTGGTAATACTATTACAATTTGTCATTTTCTTTGTATTTCATATAAAGAAAATTATGATTTCCATTTTTCTTCTTTTTATGTTCATAATCTATTTAAGTTAATATAACTATATACTGTAGTGCAGATTATGAATATGTTCACATAAGATACAGTACATTCATAAATTCTTAATTATCTTCTCTTGAGCAAAAATTGAAATTCTCTGGTCACATTTCTTCTATTTTTAATATCATTTTTCCTAGTGAGTCTCCTGTTTTTGGAAAAGAAGTTATTATTAGATGTGGTGGTATTAGCCTTTAACCAGATATCTAACCCCTGCTAGGCCTTTATAGCATCCTTTTGGTACAAATCTCATTCCATTGATTGAACCTAACATCATGCAACAATGTTAATGAGACATGCATCACACCACAATCCTTGAACAAATTTCTAGAAACCTTGATGTGTTACACTACCCAAGGTGAGGTATACAATATACAAGTCTTGAATAAAAGTCTACAATGCACTAGAACATTCTTGTTGACAATCCTTCACTCTGACAACGTTTAAGGTTTCTCAAACAATGTGATATCTCACACCAAATAAATCTTTAACTCTTTTCCTTTCTTATTAATATTACATAATGTTTTTATATATTATGATAAATATTGGGTAAATACACAGTGATTTCAATTTCAGATGTTAAGTATTATGTATCAGGTTTTGCCATGTGTCCTTCTGCACTAATAAATACGCTATAATAAGAACTAACAGCACTGTGTGTTTGTGTGTATTCTTTCCTTGAAGAATATAAAACATGGTTAGAAAAGCTTAAAGATCAAACTGTCTGAGAAGAATTATGAGCATTATAGCATGCCAAGTGAGAAAAGAATACACACAAACACACAGTGATGTTGGTTCTTATTATAGCAGTAGTTATAAGTGCAAAAGGACACGTGGCAAAACCTGATACATAACAATTAACATCTGAAATTGAAATCACTGTGTATTTACCCAATATTTATCATAATATATAAAAACATTATGTAATCTTAATAAGAAAGGAAAAGAGTTAAAGATTTATTTAGTCACATTGTTTGAGAAACCTTAAACGTTGTCAAAGTGAAGGATTGTCAACAAGAATGTTCTAGTGCATTGTAGACTTTTATTCAAGACTTGTATATTGTATACCTCATCTTGGGTAGTGTAACACATCAGGGTTTCTAGAAATCTGTTCAAGGATTGTGGAGGTGTAAATGAGCCGAGCCAAGCCGAACCGAACATCACATGTTTGGACTTGGTTTGTTTGATTTTCGAGCACTGCTCGAGTTCGCTCGTTTAATATTTTGAGCATAAAATTTTGTTCGAATTCGTTCGAGTATTCGTTCATATGTTCAAAAATTGTTCGAGTTCGGGTTGTTTAATTTTCAAGCTAACTCGGGCTCGAATTATATTTAAAAAAAAAAAAATTAAAATATAAATATAAATAATAAAAATATTAAATTTTTATTCAACTTAAAATTTCTAGAAGCTTCCCAACGTTAGTCGCCTTTGCATTTCTCCCTGAGCCAAGAATCAATGCATCTTGGCCATTTTTCGGCAAATTGTTCATGCTCAGTGGGTTAACCACACCTCTAGATATTTTGATAGATCTCTCCCTCCGAGGAACCCATGTGTGCTGACTGAGAGAAGTCTGCAACTTGTGTTACAACTGCTCTCAACTTGGACATAATGGGGCCTTTGTTTTTTTGTTAGTGTTTAGCTAGGCCATTTTGTATCATATCTTTTCATTTTCATTCAATTAATATATCCGGTCTACACCAAAAAAAAAAAAAAAAAAGGAATCAATGCATGAGTAACACCATTGCTCTTTCCAAACTCAATAAACTCCTCAAGGGAGAAAATAAAGAAAACAAACAATAACTTTCCAAACTGTGAAATATAAGTACAAATTTGGTCAAAACAGCAATAAAAACCACAATTAATCTCTAGTCAGAGCTCTATAATTTTAGTTTCACATCAGTTCAAATTTTAAATTGTTTTAACATATGCAACCGCACCGATGAAAATCACCTAACCCGATCAACATAACTAAAACCCAGATAAAAGAAAACCCACAATGCAAGGGAAAACAATGCAAAGAAAGAATTACAATTCAGGTAGCCAAGCAGGTGGGTCGGTTCCGAAATCCCTATAGCAGCCATAATACATCATCTGATGCAAAGGGAAGGGAAGGTCTGGATTCAGAAGTTCCCTGGAGATTTGTTGCCATGTCTGGGGGGCTAGCCGCTCCATATTTAGCCACAATTTCAGTAAGCTTTAGGTGAAGACCGTGTGCAACTGCAACCTCAGAAGCTAGTCCCTGAGCTGCGACCGACGATGTCCAGCAGAAGCTACCAGCGATGCCCAGCAGCAGCGATGGGCGACGTCTGACTAGCGAGGCTCGTTACCGTGAAGAGAAGAGAGGCGCAGCAAGGAGAAAAGAAAGGAAAGGGGAAAGGAAGAGGGGAAAAAAAGAATTTTATATGTGGGAAAAAAACCTTAATATGAATATTATATTTTTTATTAAATAATAATTTATATAATATACAAATATTATAATTTGTTCGCGAACACTATTCAAATTTACTCGAAAATTAATCGAGCTTAGTAAAATATTTAAATTCGACTTATTTAATAAACAAACGAGTTTTAATCGAACATAAACGAGCTCGAACGAGCTTTGTACGCGAACGTTTGATTTGTTTAACAGCTCTAATTGTGGTGTGATGCATGTCTCATTAACATTATTTTACACGATATTAGGTTCAATCAATGGAATGAGATTTGTACCAAAATGATGCTATAAAGGCCTAACAAAGGCTGAATATCTGGTTAAAAGCTAATACCACCGCATTTAGTAATAACTTCTTTTTTAGAAACAAGAGACTCACAAGGAAAAAGGATACTGAAAATAGAAGAAATGTGACCAAAGAATTCCAACTTTTGCTCAAGAGAAGATAATTAAGAATTTATGAATGTATTGTATCTTATGTGAACATATTCATAATCTGCGCTACAGCATATAATTATATTAACTTAAATAGATTATGAACATAAACAGAAGAAAAATGGAAATCATAATTTTCTTTATAAGAAATACAAAGAAAATGACAAATTATAATAGTATTACCACAATCTATTGCACATTTGAAAATTCTTAGACATCCACTTGTCAATTGCAAACACAGTAGGCCTAGAGCCATTACCGGAGCAAAACAAAAAGTAATCATGAATCTTTGGAACTAGCTTGGTCTACATGTAGGTTTTCATTCCTAGACAGAAGATACGGTGGAAGAAAAGATGGTATCATAAATGCAATTCCCAAACAAAGCAAAACCAGCATCACTACATACCAAGCTTCATGAGGGATGCCCAAAAGTAATTCATCACAAACTGTCACAAAGAAAACCACATATTAGAAATTTGTATCAGAGATGGCAAGGAAAGCTTAAAGATCAAACTGTCTGAAAAGAATTATGAGCATTATAGCATGCCAAGTGAAAAAACATGTCTTTGAAGTTATGTGATGTTTCAGGCAGAACTATCATACAATCTTTCCAGTTAAACATGAGCATGCTTAAAGGGGAACTCTCTAAGCAAATAGCGAATTCTCAACTTCCAATCATATGTCACCTGAAGTTACTGTTGATAATATTTGAAAAGCTAGTGGGTCCTAGTGCATGGTTGTGCCAGGAGAAATGTTCAGAGGCCAAACACAATGAACATAAACATGTACTTTCTTTTATGAATCTTTTTATTTCCAATTGATGTCACAATACTATTATGCACCAAAAACATTTTAAAGAGCCTTCCCTTTCCCCCAACCCCTTGCAAAAATAATGTGCAATCAATTATATGATCCATGTAGCATGAGATATTGACTCATATTTACCTATGTTAAATATGACATGTTTTCTTTCTTGCACTCTTGGTATTGCAACAAACCCTTCGGGCTGCACATTCACCAACACATATAATCCACCCTGAATAAATATATATATAAAGATTATAAGCTCAACTAAGAAAAGAAAACATATTCTATTTAAGTTTTAAATAAGTCTCACTACATGAAAGCTAAAAGACCTTCATGAAAGTGACATCATAACCTGATCATTGATGTAGTCTAATCTATCTGTTTTGAAAATTAACTTCTCTGTGTTCAGCAACTTTCTTCCTGAATTCATTCCCACATCTGAGATACCTTTCTTAAGTTGTAAAGAGAAACTGGTAGGTATCTGTTATTCATTTACCAATATATGAACAAACTATTACCAAAAAAATATCAAGCTAACATGGAAAGACGAAATGACAATATACATACAGAAGCAGGATATGATATCTTCACTTCATACCACTTATGTGATTGAAGGCCCTGCAATTGGTAGAGGCAAGAGCCCATTTCTAAAGGTAGAATTTCCATCATCAGCTCCTTACCAACGTGCAACACCTTTGTGTCCATGCTGCAATTTGGTAAAGGGGTAAATCTCCTATTAAAGGTGAAAATATCAACTAAAGATTTATAGTTTACTCCAGATACATTATTTAAGGTATGCAAGTATCTCTTATTATAATCCAAAAAGCATAAGTAAGGCAAGCTGAATATGATTTTTTAGAAAAGTTGTCCACATAGCGTAAAATGGGATCAGAAAAGTGGATATTAATTTAGATAACTCATTGCTTTCTTTTGAACATTCCACTAACATGATACTGTAACTGGACATTTGGGCAGTGAAAATGAACAGCAGAAGGGAAAAATGCAGCAGAAACCAGCACCAACTCATTCTTGAACCAAGAAAATTTCTGCCCAGCTTCCACCCAAAAACCTTAAATGCAAAAATCCTCAGAATTTATTGATCAACCTGAAGTATCAATAAGTAAAAGATCAAGTATCCTTCAGATAATCTAAATAACAACTAAATCTAATAAGAAATTGCCAAATCATCAAGCTTGAAGGAACCTGTGGAATGGAACTCGCAAAACCCAAGTAACAGAATAATTTTTAGAATGATTATGAGTAGATATACATTTGCATTTTATCAAATAGAAAGAAGACAGTTGGGATAAACTAACTTCTGAAACAAAACCCCACAACTGTAAGAATGAAATTTGAAGTGGGATTCTGGGAATTGATTCAATTTGATGCATATAGTGGGAGATAGTGCATTGTTATTCTGGAATTCGAAGGCAGATCCTATCCTAAAGAGGGTCTAAAGTAAATTTGTCTCCTATGAAAAAATTTTTGCCACATATCATCCAGAACAATCAATCATAATCAAGTTCAGTCAATATTCACTACTTACTAATTTCAATCATAATGAATTAAGAAAATTCCAGGTTCAATACTTGCTAAAAATTTCTTATGTTTCAAACAGGTAAATTGATATAGTCAAGTACAACCAGGATCTGTTTAAACTTATTGTATTAGACAGTTTTGTCAGAAAAGAAATTAGGAGACTATCAAAATCATCTCAATTTTAACACATTTCCATCAAATGAGTAAGTTAAGTAGAGTCCAAAACAAGAACAGATGGAATGCACCACGATCACAGTAATATTACATAACAACTCTAGAATCCGCAAATTGCAGGAATTCCATTTTTAAGCTTAACAAACCAGTTATTAAAATCAAAACAAAATAAAGGACGAATTTTTATATCTTCAAAATCCACAGAAATATAGATTGAACAAGCTCTAGAAAACTAAATTGCATCATGCCCTTTTGTCATTTTCACTCTCAATCGAAGTTCCCCAAGAACAACTAAACCAAGTATAAAAACTGCAACAGACCACGTTGCTCATCAACCTACTAAGCAAGATCCTAAAATTACACACCCCAAAACAAACAAAGGGTAGCACACAGAAGTCCAAAGACACTAAAAATTAAAAACCCTAACCAAATACAAGCATATTATGATCAAATCAAGCTGAATTCACAAAGCCAAAAGCATAATTAAGCACGAACACTAAAAGGAAAAGAAAAAAAAATGCCCATCATCAAAAGTTACAAAAATAAACAAAAAAAAGTTTAAATTGATCAAACCTGGTGGAAATTATCAATTTGAGCCCAAGCAGTACCGCGTTAACAATAATCGCTGCAGGAATAAGATGATTGCCTTCGATCTCACAAAGCAAGTACTCATTGAACATATGTTTGCCAAGACATCTTCAACTGATTCTAATCTACATAAGCAATTGTTACCTTTACATTTTTTTTTTTCCCAGGAAATTTTCTTTCTTTCCGCTTCAAATGTCTTCTTCTTTCTTCTTGAGAAATTTATGGAGTCCCAAAAAAGGAGAAATTGAAGGAGTGGGAAGAATTAAATGGAGAAGAAAAGAAAAGAGAGAAAAAAAAAAAAAAAAAGTTATGTTCTTGCAGATGATGGCCCCACCTCCTCTCATAAACAATTACCGACGTCCACGTGGACACAGTCGATATTCTTTTTTGTATTAGGAAAATTGGTAAATATGGTCCATTAACTTATATAATTTTTGTAATTTCATCCCTATTTAAAAATTTTGACAAATTTCATTTTTTATGCTCATAATTTTGGTAAATTTCCTCCTTTTGTCAATTTAAGTGACGATCAACGTTATCAATTATTACAATTTAATTTTATTTTCAAACTAAGATATAGAAATTTCTTCAAAAGATGGATGTTCATCCTCAAACTAATTGCTTTTTGTGTGTGTGTGTGTGCTTTTCCCCCCTGAATGAAATAGATCAGTAATAAATATTTGTTAACTTCTGTGATTCCCTGTTCATCTTTTCTCTCTTTTCATAACAAAAGTGCTGGATGGATGCTGCATTTTCCACCAAGAGCTACATAGTTTCTTTCTTATTCTAAGCAAGCAACAACAATCTCTTTGATTCTCCAAACCTTTGTATCAAAAATCTCTCTACCTTCCTTACACCATTGCTTAACATTTTTCAAAGGAAACTCATAATTTATTTTAACAGAAATTCCATCACAAATTTTTCACATTCAGCTTGTCGATAAACAAAAAATAAGGATTGTTAACTACAATTAGGTCAGTGCATTCTCTGGTGAACTCCAAACATACAGTGTGAGAAACAACATACATGATTCAT
>JAXGGT010000131.1:7898557-7920425 GCA_035583425.1 Marsdenia floribunda | reverse complement strand
TATATATATATATGTAATGAATTAATTATTTCAACTATTAATTTATCGATAAAAAGTTCTGTTAAGAAATTTGTGGTAAAAAAGAATATAATAGAACACATATGAACACAAAGATTTACGTGGTTCGACAATATACCTACATCCACGGGCGGAAAGAAGGATCAGAAGTATTCACTAATAAAATTAATATACAAAAAGTAGTTCAATCACTCAAAAATCAATTCACAAATACATTCAAATAATCCTCATAAGGATAATACAAAATTTGGAGTATACAAGAACTCTCACTTAGAAATTGGAATTGGAAAAAAATGAGATTGGTATCACTTCCATTTGATGCCACTATTTATAGACAATATTTGGGTGATCAATGTCAACAAATATGTGCTACAAATATTGACCATGCACAACAAATTGAACACATGCACAACAAGTTGCATGGGTTAGAGTCCACAAATATATATATATATATATATATTTGGTGCAAAAGGATAAATATTTAATTAATGCAAAATAGTAGAGTTAATACAAGCCATAGTAATGGTTCGGGGAGACAGACTATCGCTGTTATCCCGTTCAAAATACAAAAGACAAAACGCAGGGGGATGAGAGTACAAGGTTGTAAGGTCCCAGATGGTATGGGCTGCTTTAGCAAGTACATTAGCAACAGTGTTCTGCTCCCAGTAGATGTGCATCAATGTGGGACTGTGAAGCTGCTGTAGTAACCATCTGCAGTCATGAATTGGATTCATCAATGTAAGGTCAGCCGAGGACTGGTGTAAGAGGGCAAGAGCTACTTCGGAGTCAGTTTCAATAATTAAATTAGTGAATCCATGTTAGTAAGCAAGATGAAGGCCATGTCGGAGAGCTTCTAGTTCAGCATGGGTATGATTCCGGCAAGTAGTTGGTCGATTGAATCCCAAGAGCCATTCACCCCTGCGGTTGCGGAAAACTCCGCCGGTTCCAGAGGTTAAGGTGGTGTGATTGAATGATCCACCTGTGTTGAGTTTAATGGTGGAAGGCTCGGGAGGGTGCCATTTTAGGTAAACTATTTTGGATTGAGATGGTGTGGTGCTTTTGAGAAAGAGTATAGTATAGGGCAAGTTTGAGGATGGTATGAAGTTCAACGGGATGGAAGGGGGCATTAGTGATGCAGACTTTATGGCGACTTTTCCATAAGAGCCACAGTGCAGTGCAAAAGATAGTGTTCCATGGGATGGCCACAAAGCATAAAGTTGTGCATGTGCAGTTGATTTTCAGCCAGTCAAAGAAAGGAGCAGTTGAATAGAGGTCGGAGAGGATGGTTGGGGGGAGTGTCGGAGATCAACAACTCCATGTGTATTGGGCTGCTTGGCAGTGGCAGAAAATATGGGTGATGTCTTCAATATGGAGTGGGCATAGGGAACAATGAGGTGAGATAGGCATACCTAGGTGACAAAGGAAAGAAGCAGTTTTGAGGCGTTGATGGGCACAAACCCATAGGAAGCCTTTTATTTTGTTGTGGATAGTGGTGTTCCAAAGCCAATGGAAAGAGGCAGGTTGGGGGCGTGGTGGGTGGTGCTGACGGGAAGATGTGATAAACTTATAGGCAGATGATGTGGAGAAGCTACCAATTTCAGATGGAGGCTGGATTGGAGTGGCAGAACCATGGGTGAAATAATTGAGGGGAGTGGAAAAAATTTTCTGACTAATGTCATGAATCCACAAATATTGACTATGCACAACAAGTTGAACACATGCACAATAAGTTGAACACATGGACATGCCCTCCGCGTCATTCGTAGTCTCAAGAAAAGGCAACTTTCCGTTCGCCAACCACACCTTCAATTTCGAGTTTTTCGGTCAAGGTACGATGTTAAAGTACCGGACAGAGAAGCCTACTCACGCTGTTAACGAGATAGGTCGAACGCTAAAAGCCGGAGGCCACATAGTCGTACACGTAATAGTCAACGACGAATACAGTTTGAATTCTTTTATGAATTTGTTCGCTTGTTGTATGGTGACGTCGGTGAGAAAAATAGTCAGCGCTGACTTTTACGTGGCACCATCTACACACGATATTTTAGGAAAAGAGCGAGTGATCCAAAACCGGTGCAAGAGTGTACCAGGATTTCGGAAGTCAAGCAAGGGATGGTGGCATCGCTGGAGCCGCTGGTGACGTTTGATTGGCCCCTTCATTGGGAAGGGCCGTGGGGGAACAACAAGGCAACCTTGAGGTATTTTTCGACCATGGTGGATTTTAAGTTACAAGGAGAGGTACATATACATAGACATGGGAACAAATTCTTACAATTCAAGTATCGGTATGTGGTTTGAAGCTGAATATCCCAAGCAGAACAAGCCTTTCGAAATCTACGCGGTGGAGCCGGACGAGGCGTTCCACGAAGAGCTGAGTGGGAAACCAGGAGTGACGCTTTTGCCTTACGCTGCATGGCTGAAGAACGAGACGTTGTCGTTCGAAGTGTACAAGATACCCCAGTTCGAAGGGATACCATGGGACGAGATGGGTTACATTCAAGAAGATAAAGAATCGTACAGGAAAGAGGTTGTTAACACGTTTAAGGTGCCGGCTTTCGATTTCACGGAGTGGTTGATGAGAACGGTGACGAACAGGGATTACGTGGTGATGAAAATGGATGTGGAAGGGGATGAGTTTAAGCTGCTGGAGAGGATGTCAGAAGCCGGTACACTTTGTCTGATTGATGAATATTTTTTGGATTGTCATTACGATTATCCCGGTTTCGAATGGGGTCCTAAGCATAAACGACCACTCTCTGATTGCACGGATCTATACTCTAAGCTCAGAAATGAAGGTTGTATTGTGCATCAATGGTGGTGAATACATATATCTGATTGCAGTACTATACTAGTGGATACTGGTAGTATTTGTTTGAAGTTGTAATAGTTATCTATATTTTTCTTGTTAAAGTCCCATGCATGGTTACCTAAAGAGGAATAATATCAAAATTCTTGGAAACAAATTTCAATAGCATTATATAATTTTCAAAATTCATTATTGACTAATTTTAATTTTTAATGACAATAATTCTAACTTGAAAGAAAATTAAAAAAAAAAAAAAATTCACTTTCAAGTTATACTTAAAATTATCAATGGAAGGTATGATCACTAATACATTCTGAATTAATTCAATTTATCTACCTCGTGTCTAAAATAAAAAAATATAATTCGTTAAAATTATTTAATTAAATTTCTCAATAATTTTTTATTTTATTACGTAATAGACAATTGATAATGTTAGTCTCATTTATATTATCCTTTGAACAAATAATTCTTTATTTTTATTTTTTAAACAATTGAATTCCATTTTATCTTTAATTAGATAAAAATCCTTCTAACAAAATTTTAATAGCTTTTGACCATCAAAATTCATGTGCAAAATATATATCCCATACAAGAAATTTTTGTTATTTACAATCACATTAACTAATTAAAATCTTAATAAATTCTTTTTTTTTTTTCTAATAAAACTATATTAGAAGAAAAAATAATTAAAAATGGAAAAAATTTAAAAATTAGATAAAATTGAAAGAATAAAAATTTCATTAAGAACTAAAGTTTAATAAAATTATAAATAACAAAAATATTCCTTATAATACATACATATACATGTACTTAGCACGTGTATTTCAATAATTAAAATTTATCAACATTTTGTTAGAAAAAGAAAATAAAATAAAATCCAATTATCCAAACAATAAAAATATAAACCTACTTATCAAAACAATAATAATATTAAATACTTCAAAATTATAAATATGCAAAATAATTCGCAAACAAAATTTATTTGAACTTATTTTAAAATAAATTCCTTTTTTTTTGTTTGTCCTTTCAAAAAAAAAAAAAAAGACTTATTTATATTTAATTAAAATCTATTTATTTAATAAACAAACAAATATGTAACTCAATTGATAATAACTTGATTTAAAAAGTCATGAATTCGAAATACAATAGAAATAAAAATATCTCAAATTTTAAAAATTAAAAAAAAAAAAAAAATCAAGCAAGTCTCTGCCATGCGTTTGATTTTCAAAATATAAAAATAAATAATCAAATAAATTTGAATAAAATTTTAAATTCGAAACATTAATAGATATCTACTTGAACAATATTAAATAATTAATCAAACAAATTTAAACATGTATTGTTCGATTATTTTCAATTCGACAATATTCAAGAGTTAATCAAACAAAATTCAAACCGAAGATTGAGAATATGATTGAACCCAAAAACTCCACAAATGAGGGCTTGCTAAAGTATTGCCTTCGTACAAATTTATACCCGAAAAGGGAGAGGGAGAGGGGAAGGGGGGTTTGTTTGACTTATACATCAAAAATGGAAAAGAATGTGCAATTCCGACACATGAAAATTCAATACAAACTCAGCAACGAATCACTTAGGCCCGTTTAACATTATTCAAATACATAATCAAGAAGAAGGGTTATAAGTTTGTTTAGGAGAGAAGGAAAATAAAAGAAATTCAAGAAATCTTTAAAAAAAAAAAAACAAAAGGGTCTCTTAATCATATGGTATTTGGATATATGCCGCATCACAAAAAAATGGAATGTCAGCATACATTCCACCAAGTGCACACCAAATGCTCTGCAAAACAGTGAAAAGGAAAGCAAATGCCACAAAAGTCCAGAAATGCATACCAATCTTACCCCAGTATACATCACGAGGTATCCAACGACTCGAGGTCCCAACCACTTGCAAAGCTATCTCGAGAAGCATCCCCATCACCACGTGGAATCGCAAGAAATGAGGCCACTCTTTTCTCCTCACTACTCCCAGATATGCAACAAACAGGTAAGCTATTAGAGACCAGTTGGGCAGTCTTTGAATAGCTCCTAGGAATGGGTAGGTGAATAATTCAAACGACTCCAAGAAGGGATGCAGATGGTATGCTGTCTCAGCATACATCCATGTCTCATGAAGTGGCATCAAATAGGGGAGGCAAGCTAATGTTCTCCACCAGAACCATGGCTTCTTTGTCATAGGAGGATAACGGAAACTGTTAGGGACATCCTTTGATGCTCTTGGACTCAAAGCCAGTCTACGGCGCAAAGCTACTTTTGGTATGGCATGTGACAGACCACCTAGTTCACCACTCAAAAGTGGTGATGAAGCAGAAGAAAGGCAGGGAAGCGGCGTTCCTGGAATCATAAAGTTATTAAGATAAGGTAATAAAGGTAACACTTCAGAAAATCACAAGCATTTGAAACCAAAATGAATTGAAGCAGAATAGCTGAAGAGCATGTATCACCGTTTGTCCCATCATAAACAAATCAATCATGGTACTGCTAAAGTTGGACATAGAAATGAGGATATATTTAACATAACACATGTAATTTCTCCTGTGTCCATGGCACAGAAAAGCTTATCCTTTCAATCATTCATTTTCCTAAGAGATAGTCGTAGCAAATATCTCAATGACTTACATGGCCATCAGTAGCATCATAAATTGTGAACAGTTGCAATACATATTATTTTCATCTAAACTAAAAGTTTATACAGAACCTAGATTTTTACCCATACTTGTAAATGCAAATCATCGATGCCTTTGCAAGAACATCATAGAAAAGTTTTCTCTTGCTTAAAGCAATTATGCATTTTGATGGCATAAAATAATGTATATCTTTTTCCTTAATGCAGTAATTCAACGAAATGGTACAACATTACCACGTTCAAGTTTTATAAACTCAGATAATTTTATGAACTCAAAATGAAATGAGGGTCCAGATTTCAAGGATTTCAGCAAGGACAACAAATATAATTATGTACTTGCATCTTCCAAATAAAGCATCACACACTTACAACTGGATAAAGATATTCTTTGAGACACATTATAGTTCAAATAGAAGATGACAGTATATTTGTTGTGTATTGTTAAGTTGAAATAAAAGTAAAAGTGTTGAAACTATAGCATTAGTACCGTTAATATGTAAGTCATTTAAAAGAAACAGATTTTAGATCTACATATCATATCCAGAAATTGCCACCTTCTTCACTTACTGAGCAGCAATAGAAGGCCTAAAGTCAACAGGTATAGAGATAATATATCGTAGTTATTTAAAAATGATACTGCAAACGAATGAACTTTGAGGAAGACACAAAACCACACACCCAAAAGAAAGCCTCAAAGCTCAGCCCCAATAATAAGAAAAGGTATATACTCCACACCTTTAGAGGAGCAGGATATCAAAATCTGACAAGGTGCCAGAGAACTTCTAGAGCATGTAGAGACATTCTTGCTTAGTAAACGAGGGATGCCTGAAGATACTGAGTTGTAAGATTTAGGAGCATGTGTCCTGTAAGACATACAAACAGGCCCTGTTTTCAGATAGCATCCATTAAGGCTCATATTCTCCCACATTCTTAATGTCTTCTCAACCTACATTAAAGAAGATGAAAAATTATAAGAAAGAAAAATTAAACTTAAGAGAAAAAAAGGCAAGAAGGCAAGCTACTACAACATGTTGATGTGAGGAAATTGCAAGATTTGACAATTTTAAGTTCCAAACAAATGAACTTATGTTTAAAGGTATCTAAGAAAATAAACTATGTCAATGGAGAAGAATGTTAATCTAGTGTAGGAAGTTTGAGCCAAATAAGACAACTAGTTTGTAGGGATAATCAAATTATTATTTTAGTAATGGCATCCATGTCATGATGCACAGAGGCAGCCCTTAAGCTGCAAGGTCAAAGAACATATCTGTGAAGTGGAAAAAACGGCATATGCATGCACGTATTCTCCACCAAATCCAACATATTCATATCATCAACTTAAAAAATACAAGATCACTTCAATTCAAAAACATAGGCTTAGTTGAGAAATTCTACTTGTTTCCTTTAGTGTTTTCCAGTAAAGAAATGTCATACAGAAATTCAGTATGAAAGAAAAATTATAAAAGATGATGTTCACCAACTGCTAAATAACAAGGAAAAAAATTAGTAAAAAGAAAACAGTGGGGGGAAAGTAGAAACTGCAAGGATGAAAGGGAAAAGAAGAGGGTTCTCCATGCAAAGACCAACATAGTGGAAATCGAAGATACCAACCAATCTGAGAGAAAAGCAATACACTAGGACAAGGACTGTACAGACATAAGAAATGATGGTGATAGGAAGGAACCTTAGTAAGGAATTGTTTTTCGTGGAATGTCTGTGGACATTTATACAGTTTCAAGAGAACATTTTGATCTCTAAGAAATCCATAGATGAATTTATTTTACTTTGAGTGCTTTCAGACTTGCAGATCGCAACATATGACAATAATTATGTCACTAATCACAAGTTGAAACCTGCAGATTCCTACCAAACCTCAGACGAAAAGTTGTTCTATTTCAAAGTTATCTAGCACAAGTATTAGCAGACTTTGCCAGCTATAACATGTAATGAAGGATTCAAAATGTAACCACGTCTTTTCAACAACTTTACAGTGACAATTAAGCATCTCATTTTCATAATGTAAATACCAGAAATTCAGACACAAGTGTTCAGATTCTCAAAGTATCAAATAGAGAAGGAGAATTATAATCTGTTTTCTAATATGATCTGAAACATTGTGGATATTTATCAGCAAAGGCAAGTCTCTCTTTTTTTATTTTACCCATAGCTTGAGCAACCAAAGCAGACAGTTGAATGAATCACCCCATCAAGAAGATACTAGAACAAAGCTTATCCTAGGCTGGATAAACTGTTTTGCATATCATAAGTTTCCCACATCTGAAATATATCCCACAGAAATTGCCCATGCATTCAAAGAAGTAACTTTAAACCCCTGACTGCAATATAGGAAATTTTCATAGCCCCAATGAATTATAGAGTAATTTGCAGTTGTATTAAGCATAACCCTAGTTTTCTCTGTAGGTCAATTCAGAACCTCAACATAACTTCAGCATGAAGACGAATTTACAGGTGAAAAGTAACTTTTAGGATAGTATTCTATGCATTTTGCTTTTCTTCATAGCTTAGAAGTGCTTAAGAAAAATAATTCTCCTGAAGAAACTTTTACTTTCTGAATAAAATTTCGAGATACCATGTACTATTGCAGTTCGGAAACTGTAAATATTTCAAGAAAATGAAGCAAGCACAGATCCCTTAAGCAATAGCCTCATGGTTGAACAAAAAATAATACCAGCATACGCTTGGTGGGAAAGATGTTGAAACAAAATTCAAGTTAAAAAGGTTTTATCAATAAACTACAACTGAACTAATAAGCCAAATCCATCAAACACCTTCCTGTGAAAATGGGTTTTTTGAAAAGAGCAAATGCTGAAACCCAACTATACCAAATGAATTAATGGTCATTAGTAACCACATCAAACTATTCCTACAGGAAGGTGTTTCTATCATTTCCAAAATAATGCATGTATTTTATCATAAATCACATGTTCATATTCCAAACTATGAATTAGATGGTAAAGAAGACTTCCGTTCAAGCACCTAAAAAACTCCACTCAACTTATAAGCAAAGCAGATATTCCTCCAAGCTGCACCAGAAGTTGCGTATTCAATTACAAAATTTTGCGCTAAAACCGCTAAAGAAGAAAACTTTACCATGAAAGACAACCAAACATATTCAGAAATATACCAATTTTCTACTACTAAGCTCACATTCTTAAAATCACTGTACAGTAATACCTAGGAACAGACCCAGATAAATAAACGAAACAAAATGCAAAATTCCCACCCAAAGAAAGGGTAAACAGAAGTGAAGTATATGGGAAAAGAATTATAAACACAAATTGAATTATGCGGAGAATTGGGGACAGATTTACCTAATTTGGAGACATAATGTGGAACGAGAAAATCAGAAAGGTATGAAGAGATTCGTTCTCAGACAAGAGTTTATCAAGACGATTTTTTTTGGTTTTTTAAGGTGTGCCCTCAAATTTCTTTGTTTCTTCGCTTTGCCCCCATTATTAAAAGTTTGTCTATTATCATTTTTTTTTTTGAAGTTATTTTCTGAAGTATCATAATTATAATTATTTGTCTAGAGTAATGCCTCAAGCTTTTATATATATATATATATATACTAGTTATACATTCCACACACATAGGTGTGGAATATATATATTACAAAGTTTTTTTTTATTTCCAAAATTTTACTTTAACTTATGTTTAATTTTTTTTTTAGTGTTTTTATATAATTAATTAATATCATTATTTTTCTCTTATAAATTTTATTTTTATAAATAATTAATTCATAATCTAATTATATTAAAACTTTAAAATTTATGTAAATACTATAATATTTAAAAATATATATTGAAAATATATAATATTTATTTGTATATTAAATATATATTAAATATTTACATTTCATAGTTATGATTATAAAAATTTTTTAATGAAAAATTTCATATAAATATATTAATTCATCTTAAAATTAATTTATCTCTATTAATATTTGAATTTAATATTCTTATATACATAATTTTTCTAATTTCAAGTGTAAATATTTTAAAAAAAATTAATTTAAATATATCTATCAAACAAAATTATATTATGAGGGCTTGAAATATTCTAAAACATTGTCTAAGACATTGTCTAAAATACCAATAAAATTAAAACATATATACTTAAAAAATTAAAGCTCTTACGTTAATATTTATAATTTTAAAAAATAAAAAATATAACCGCATTAAAAAATTTATAAAGAAGATATTTTTTTGATTTCCATCAATTTAAAAAATTAAAAAATATTAATATTTTAAACAAAAAAAATTAAGATACAATATGTCACGACCCAAATCCCAAATGTGACACGTCGCGAATTGAGGTACAACTCAACGCGCAAGGCTCAAAACTAACATAATACTTTTAAAAAAAAATTAAGCAAATCCTTAAATCAAAATATAATTCCAAGAAATTTAAAAAAATTCAAACATCTTACAATCCAATAACAATTCTAAATTTCGTAACTAAATAGAAACTAAAATCTTTCTTCAAAACCTTTATTTCAAAACAACAAATCTAAAAACTTATCTGTCACTACCTGCAAAAGAAATCATAAATAGTGGAATGAGCTATGAAGCTCAGTAAGTAATTTAATCCTCTCATAGTTTACAGAGTTTCAAATTAGAAAACATACTGAAACATAACATATGAACGGATAAATCAATGCAGACTCAAGTTTCCTAAATGCCTCTACTGGATATCCAGCCTAACTTTCTCCAGTCAGGGGAGCCATGAAATAGAATGTCATGTCTACTCACCGACAAAACAGATGAGCCAACAATAATTAAATTCAAAACATATATTTTATTCAAAACAGAAATTCTACAAAATAAAATTTAAACCTCTCACTGAGATTTTAGTAAGAAGCTCATTTTAGAAAAATAAGTGAAAATGATCAAACCATTTACTTTGATCCCAAAAGCACTGAAATCTGAAAGTCTCTTAATTCAAATAATCTCGATCCCAAGAATTCTCTTCACTTACTTAACAGTAATTTCATATTTATTACTAAATTATATCTTAATATATCTAAACTATACGAAAATACTTATTTTCTGATAAAATATTTGAACTAACAATTTATTCTATTAAATTCTTTAAGCATCACAAAATAATAACACAATAATTATTATAACTAAATAAAATATTTTCTCTCTTTTTATTTTTAAAAAAGTACATTAAAAAATAATCTATCTACCTATGTATATATATATACAGACACATGACTAAAATAAAATTTAGCAAAAATAATATATATATATATATAAGAGTAAACTGAATTAATAAATTAATATAATATATATATATATATATATAAACAACGGTTTGCGGCAGTAGTACTACCGCTTCTTCTTCCTTTTTAACCTTTTTTTTTTTTTTTTAAGATATACTCCTAAATAAAAACTAAACAATAATCTAAAAGTATTAACCTTGATTGTAACTGGAATCGTAGGCTTGATTATAATTGTCAAAACTCTTGTGTTCGTCGATATTGTTAAAAGCTTCGCCTCTTTCGCTTAACTAGGGTTTCTATTTATTTAAAGAAGAATAAGAAATAATAATTTGCAAAATAGGTCTCTTAAATTTTTAAGTTATTTATTAAAATCCCCAAACTTATAAATTATCAATAAGTCTTCCAAATTCAGGCCTTGGGTATTACACAATATGTGTTTTTTTTTTGAAAATTTGAAACACTTTAACATTTGACGTATCTTAAATTTATGATGTCTAGAATCAAAAGCAAAGGATGCTACCAATTGAGTTAAATCTTCTTAACTAATATACACAATATTTTTATTTATTTTTAAAACATATGACATATTAATGTTTTTTTTCATAAACATGAATTATTAATAACAATATTTTACGTGTAAAATTTTAATTTTTTTATGTTAATAACTTTGTCTAGTTATTTGTTTGAATTAAGTTTTTAAATTGAATATTAAAAAGAAAAATATGACTACATTATAAAGAAAAAAAAAAAATTAATCAAAAGAAAAAAAAAAAATCGAAAAAACTATAAAATAATAAAATTCAAATAAGAATGAAAATAAAACAAACAACAATTAAATAATATATCTAATATAAATAATGAAAGATTGATGGATTTGATCCCCAATATTTACTTGCATTAAGATGTGGGTTTTGGCAGAAGATGTGGTCCGACAATTTAGACGACATTGCTGACACACAGAGGAAGCTTGTGAAGTGGTGGTGGAAGAATCAAGAATGGTCGGACAGTGAAGGATCAAGAATGGCCCGACTGAATGAAGTTTTTCTTTTTTTTCTTTTTTTTTTTTAAATTTTTATAAAGACAGTTTTACCCTTAAATGTTTTGGTCAAAGATATATTGACTATCCAAAATTTTTAATTTTGTAAAAGAGGACCAAATACATTTTATCAAAATTTTGTAGGGACCTATTAACCAAAAAATAAAGAAAAAGGACCAACTACACCAAAAGTATAAACATTAGAGATCAAATTCACCAATTTTCCAATAAATAATATATTGATAAAGTGAAAAGTTAAATAAATTATAAAATTTGAAAGATAAATGAATAAAGTAAATAAATAATAAAAAATAAACAAAAATAAAATAATATCCAAAAAATTAATAAAAATAATCAAAGGATCATTAGAAAAAAATGAATTTATAGAAGAAAGCTCTACAATCTTCTAGAGAAAGGTTCCACCCCCAAGTGTGGAACATGTATATATATTATTATTTTACATCTTTTATCTAATATTTGGATAGTTTTAGTTTTATTTTTACAAATTTTTAGAAACTTTCTCTAGAATTTTATATATAATATATAATAGATAGACATATTAAAATCAATCATTTTATATTATATTTTTATAAATTTTAACTATTTCTTAATTTATACATTAAAAAAAAAATTATATCACAATTAAGATAAAGTAGATGATTTTTCTAGAAACTTTTTCTACAATTTTATTATATATATAATAGATAGAAAGAAAAAAAAAAAAAAAAAATTATATTATTATCACGCCCAGTGGGACTCGAACCCACAATCTTTTGATTAGAAGTCAAACGCCTTATCCATTAGGCTATGGGCGCTGGTTGCTTATCAGTTAGTTTTTACTTTATAATAAATTAAATATATACCTTTTATTTGATTATTATTATTATCATTTTCAAAGTAATTCAAATGAATATAGTTTTCTACATATATTTCTGTTGTGAGGTTATAAAAAAACAGGTGTAACCGAGCCCTATATCCGGATTAATGGGAGAAATTACGAATGTCCATTTTTTATAATATATTTGAACAATTAATAAAAACTCACTCTCATTTAGAATCTAATATCCACTTTTTAGTTTATATTAATTAATATATATATATATATATATATATATACACATAGAACAGATTAGATTCTGTTTCCAAATTGAGCCAGAATTGCCTTCTCCTACAATTTAACGTCTTCATAAGTTCAATCTCACTAAAAGAAGATAAACATCCTTCACACACACACACACCCCAAAAATAAGTAAGAGTTAGTAATAGCCTCACATCTCAAACTTGTGTGATTCTAAAATGTGTCCCGCACAACAAAATTGAACATAAAACTCACCCACAATGGTTGCAAACTTTTGTTGTGCTGCCTAAATCTTTCTTGTTTCTAAGAGATTGAGATCCTTTGTCTTTCCATTTTTAGAAGTATTATTAATATTATTTTGATTTCTCGTTAGAGAATTAAATGTTTCAGATAAGAACTGTAATGGTAGCTCCTGGAGGGGAAGCCTTAGGTGGCTTGATTGGTAATTTTCGTCACATGATCCACACTGAAGGGTTTTTTTCCCTTTATAAAGGCCTAGTTCCCTCTATCCTCAGCATGGCTCCTTCAGGTGCTGTTTTCTATGGAGTATACGATATACTAAAATCAGCTTATCCAGAGAGAAGGGAGGAAACGACTTAAGCAAATGAAACATGGTCATGGACTGAGTGCTTTGGAACAATTGGAGTTGGGACCCATTAGAACATTGATATATGGGGCAATTGCTGGTTGCTGTTCCGAAGCTGCCATATATCCCTTTGAAGTAGTTAGAAGATAACTTCAGATGCAAGTTCGAGCTACAAAAATGAGTACCTTAGCAACTACCTTCAAAATAGTTGAGCAAGGAGGTGTTCCGGCACTTTATGCTGGACTGCTTCCCAGCTTACTACAGGTAACTTCTTTGTGAAATACTAAGGTTTCAATGCTGTAGATTTTAGGTGGGGAGTGCTGCATATACTCATGCATTTTACAAGAAATAATTGTTAATGTAGTTCTTTTCTCCACTGTTTTAAGCAGTCAATTGGACTTGGTAAAGTTACTAGCAGAATGTCTTTGTTGAGAGGTCCTTCACTCAGTAAATATGGCTTAGTTCGTAGGCTTACACAATAAACCTTAAACTAGCTGGAGAAACTTAGCCTCTCTATCGATAATTGGACCGGGCATAACTATGTAAAAAATCAGTTTTAGAACAAGAATACAAGTCAGAAACTTACACTTCTTGATGTTACAATCATGTTTCCCTTCATGATGATAAATAAAATTAAAGTAATATGAGGAATGGAAGAATGTACAATACTTTTTTTTTTTTTTTAATCCTTCTTTCCTTTTTGGCTAAATCTGTACTTGTTTTCTTTGATACAGTATTCAGAATAGAAATGTACTGTTGCTTTCTGCTGCTGAAAAATTTATATACTCCCTCTACTGTCCTAAAAATCTTGTCAATTGTTTTTATTTGTCTTTGAAAAATCTTGTCAATATTCTATGAGAAGCCATTTATTGCAATGTCTCATACATTCCCAATAAATTATTAAATGTTTTCACATGATTTATCAGTTATTTTGTAGTATGTCTCTATGGATTTTTGCAATTCGTTAATTCATATGTAATGTCAAACATTATCAAGATTGAGTATTTCTTTTTGGGCAAAAAGGGGTTCTCCGAACACTTCTTTTCTCAATTGCTAATTTGGTAGTCAGGTACTTCTGAAGTCAATCCATTTTCTCCGAAAGTTATTCTTTATAGTCTTTAAAGATGATAGTATACTTAGAAAGCCATCATTTGATGTTATCCTTGCATGAGAAAATCCCATCTTGAAAAGTTCTGTTTCTTGTTATTTACAAGTTTATATGGGTTCCCAGAGCCCGAGAAAAGATAATAACTAAACAAGATATCACAATTGAAATTGCCTCATGTATATATAGATAGCCTTTCTGCATTTTCTTTCATAATTGATGAGTATTCGATCAACTTTGCCCATCATATATCATCAGCCTCACAGATTCTCGTGCTCCTTTCATGCAAAATGACTGAATTTATTCTAAGGATTTGCTTTTCTAATATTATGCCCTCTGCTTTTTTCATTCTTCAGGTTTTACCATCAGCTGCCATAAGTTACTTGGTTTACGAGTTCATGAAGATAGTTCTGAAAGTTGAATGAAAATGAAAATGGCATTCAGTCAGTCAGTCAGTGCTCAACTAATTTTCACTGCTAAAAATTGGTTTCTCCAAGTTGTTATCCATTGCTGATATCTTGAATATCTTGAAGAGGGGGCATCCAATCCCCACATCCATGGATAGTCTATACAAATTCATATGATTCTTCTCTCATTGAAATTTTTAGCTATTCAATCTTTTTCTAGACTTAATTCACAGGCAAAAAGATAAAATAAATATAGATATATATATACACTTTTATGGGCTCAGAAACGGTCTGAGCTTTGATTTCTGAAGGCCTGTCTGACTACAGTTTCTTGGAGAATTTGATTCATTAGAGCGCAAAACAGTGTTCTCTAAACCCAAAATTTGTCTGCTGTGCTTAATAGGAGTATCTTGTTTGGTGTCTGAATTTTATTTTATATTTTTGAAATTCTGAAGCTTTTTTGAAAATACTGGGAAAAAAAAATGCTTCAAATATTATAGGGTGTATTTAGATTTTAACTTAATAGAGTTTAGCGGGTAAATGTTTTATTTGGATAATATTTCATTAGAATAAAGAGTTGTCTCCTATTAATACAACAATAAGAAAAAAATAAGTTTGTTACCTCAATAATATTTATTAAAATAGTGAATCTTATTGTATTAAAATATTTTTATAAAAATAATACTATATATTTTTATATATAGGTCCTATTATATTAAAATATATTTTAAAATTAATAAAATAATATTATATACTCTTATATAAAAAACATTTAGGTATAAAATTTATCATTATATTTCTATAAAAGGATACATTTAACTCCAAGGTAGCAAATGCATCTTTTCCTGTATCCTAATATTTTTATATACTTAATTACATCATTATTTTTTTTACAAATTTTATTTTGATATATAATTAAGTTATTTCGTAATTGTTTTAAAAATTTTAAAAATTTATATAAACATTACCATATTTAATAAAAATATTCACAATATATAACAAATAATATGCATATAGTGAGTATATATTTATTAAAAGTTTATGTAATATATATATATATATATATATATATATATATATAGAAGGAAACAAAAATTATTAAATTTAAGAAAATTCTATGTTAAGTTCCCTAATTATTTATATTTTTTTGAGTTGATCCTAAAATTTTAATTTTATACAAATTAATCTTTTATCTATTTTTAATTTCACAATTGGTTAATTTTAAAATACATGAATTAACATAGTATTTTTTACCTTAAAACGTATCAATTTAATTAACCTTAAAAATTAACATAGTATTTTTATTTTTATTTTTAAAAAATTATAAATATTGATTTAATGGAAGTCATTAACGTATATCCATATATAATCCAAATATATTGCCTTAGAGAAAAAAATTCAGAAGATAAATTTACATATTATTAAAATACCAAAACAAATACTTTAAAATTAATTAAAAAATATTAAATTTTGAATCTAATAGAGGTTAGACATATCCTATAAAAATCCATTCTCATTATATAAGGGATAATGATAAAAATAAATATAGTTTTAAACATGAAAATTACAAAATTATCATCACAAAAAATTAAATTACAAAAAAAAAAAAAAAAAAAAAAATGAAGTTAAGATAGCTTTCAAATATTTAAAAAAAAAAGAATTGAAAAATTGGTCGGTTCAGTCCCGTAACTATTTTTGTTAATTAACTAAAATTCAAAATCTTTATTTTTAACTTGGTAAGTCCTATATCTTTTTATGAGCGGTCTATTAAGTCTTTTGGGCTAAAAATTTAAATTTTTAGGCTAAAATTCATCACATACATCATGATTTTTTGAGAGGCAAAATAATCCAAACACTATTCTTTTCTCTATTTCTCTCCGGACTGAGAAACAAAGAGAATAGTCAGACCATCACAGATGGTGAGAAGCTAAACCCCAATAGATTTAGAGTTTTGTAGCATTATGAATACTTATTGTGCAATTTATTCATTTCAGAAGGTATTGACACTATCATCAATGCTTCTTCATTAGGATCATCATCATCAGAACTTGGTACATGATAAATTTTGGCCAAAAAATTCAAATTTCTGGCTAAAATGACTTAAAAGGCTACTCATAAAAATATATAAGACTTACCATATTAAAAATAAAGATTTTGAACTTTAGTTAATTACCAAAAATAGTTACAGAACTGAACCGACCAATTTTTCAAAAAAAATCATTCTAAAAAAAATTAATGTAATCTTATATATATAAAAGATAAGATATATTAAATACATCTTTTTTCAATATAACATTTACAAATAAAATTCATATTGAATGAACTCAAAATCAATAAATTACTTTTTTTCATTTTAAATATGGTAAATTGGTAAATTTAGTTCCTTAACTTATATAATTTTTATAATTTTATCCCTATTTAAAAATTTTGATAAATTTTATCCCTTATGTTAATAACTTTGGCAAATTTCATCCTTTTATCAATTTAAGTGAAGGATAACACAATCAATTCTTACAATTTATTTTTATTTTTATTTTTAAAAAATAAATTGTACGTATCTATTGAAGATTTCTATTTTTACTCTTTATTTTAAAAATAAAATTAAATTTTAAGAATTGATTATGTTGATCGTCACTTAAATTGACAACATGATGAAATTTACCAAAATTATTAGCATAAAAGATAAAATTTGTCAAAATTTTTAAATAGAGGTGAAATTACAAAAATTATATAAGTTAAGGGACATATCACTGGCTTGCCCCTTCATTTGCATTTGAAATAGTGCTTCCTTTTAATTCTAATACGTTCAATGAGCACTTGCTTTGTGAGATCGAAGGCAATCATCTTACTCCTGCAGCTATTATTGGTCAAGAGGTACTGTTTGGGCTCAAATTGATAATTTCCACTAGGTTTAATCAATTTAGAATTTTTCGTGTTTATTCTTGTAACTTTTGATGATGGACATTTTTTTTTTCTTTTCCTTTTAGTGTTCGTGCTTAATTATGCTTTTGGCTTTGTGAATTCAGCTTGATTTGATCATAATATGCTTGTATTTGGTTAGGGTTTTTAATTTTTAGTGTCCCTAGACTTCTGTGTGCTACCCTTTGTTTGTTTTGGGGTTTGTGATTTTAGAATCTTGCTTAGTAGGTTGATGAGCAACTTGGTCTGTTGCAGTTCTTATACTTGGTTTAGTTGTTCTTGGGGAACTTCGATTGAGAACGGAAATGACAAAAGGGCATGATGCAATTCAGTTTTCTAGAGCTTGTTCAATCTATATTTCTGTGGATTTTGAAGATATAAAAATCCGTCCTTTATTTTGTTTTGTTTTTAATAACTAGTTTGTTAAGCTAAAAATGGAATCCCAACAATCTGCGGATTCTAGAGTTGTTATGTAATATTACAGCGATCTTGGTGCATTCCATCTATTCTTGTTTTGGACTCTACTTAACTTACTCATGTGATGCAAATGTGTTAAAATTGAGATGATTTTAATAGTCTCCTAATTTATTTTCTGACAAAACTGTCTAATACAATAAGTTTAAACAGATCCTGGTTGAACTTGACTGTATCAATTTACCTGTTTGAAACATAAGAAATTTTAGCAAGTATTGAACCTGGAAATTTCTTAATTCATTATGATTGAAATTAGTAAGTAGTGAATCTTGACTGAACTTGATTATGATTGATTGTTCTGGATGATATGTGGCAAAAAATTTTTCACAAGAAACAAATTTACTTTAGACCCTCTTTAGGATAGGATCTTTAACAAAAAAGCCTTCAGATTCCAGAATAACAATGCACTATCTCCCACTATACGCATCAAATTGAATCAATTCCTAGAATCCCACTTCAAATTTCATTCTTATAGTTGTGGGGTTTTATTTCAGAAGTTAGTTTATCCCAACTGTCTTCTTTCTGTTTGATAAAATGCCAATGTATATCTACTGATAATCATTCTAAAAATTATTCTGTTACCTGGGTTTTGTGAGTTCCATTCCACAGGTTCCTTCAAGATTGATGATTCGACGATTTCTTATTAGATTTAGTTGTTATTTAGATTATCTGAAGGATACTTGATCTTTTAATTATTGATACTTCAGGTTGATCAATAAATTTTGAGGATTTTTGCATTTCAGGTTTTTGGGTGAAGCTGGGGCAGAAATTTTCTTAGCTCAAGAATGAGTTAGTGCCGATTTCTGCTGCATTTTTCCCTTCTGCTGTTCATTCTCACTGCCCAAACGTCCAGTTACAGTATCATGTTAGTGGAATGTTCAAAAGAAAGCAAGGAGTTATCTAAATTAACATCCACTTTTTGTTTCTGATCCCATTTTGTGCTATGTGGACAACTTTACTGAAAAATCATATTCATCTTGCCTTACTTATGCTTTTTGGATTATAATAAGAGATACTTTCGTAGCTTAAATAATGTATCTGATTGATATTTTCACCTTTAATAGGACATTTACCCCTTTCAAAATTGCAACATGGACACAAAGGTGTTGCACGTTGGTAAGGAGCTGAGGAAGGAAATTCTGCCTTTAGAAATGGGCTCTTGCCTCTACTAATTGCAGGGCCTACAATCACATAAGTGGTATGAAGTGAAGATATCATATCCTACTTCTGTATGTATATTGCCATTTCGTCTTTCCATGTTAGCTTGATATTTTTTGGTGATAGTTTGTTCATATATTGGTAAATGAATAACAGATACCTACCAGTTTCTCTTTACAACTTAAGAAAGGTATCTCAGATGTGGGAATGAATTTAGGAAGAAAGTTGCTGAACACAGAGAAGTTAATTTTCAAAACAGATAGACTAGACAACATCAATGATCAGGTTATGATGTCACCTTGATGATGGTCTTTTAGCTTTCATGTAGTAAGACCTATTCAAAACTTTAATAGATTATGTTTTCTTTTCTTAGTTGAGCTTATAATGTTTATATATATATATATATTTATTTAGGGTGGATTAGGTGGATTGTGTTGGTGAATGTGCAGCCTGAGGGGTTTGTTGCAATACTAGGAGTACAAGAAAGAAAACATGTCATATTTAACATAGGTAAATATGAGTTTTATCGACATCCCGTGCTACATGGATTATATAATTGATTGCACATTATTCTTGTAAGGGGGTTGGGGGGAAGGGAAGACTCTTTAAAATGTTTTTGGTGCATAATAGTTTTGTGACATCAATTGGAAATAAAAGAACCATAAAAGAAAGTACATGTTTATGTTCATTGTGTTTGGCCTCTGAACATTCCTCCTGGCACAACCATGCACTAAGACCCACTAGCTTTTCAAATATTATCAACAATAACTTGAGGTGACATATGATTGGAAGTTGAGAATCCGCTATTTGCTTAGAGAGTTCCCCTTTAAGCATGCTCATGTTTAACCGGAAAGATTGTATGGCAGTTCTACCTGAAACATCACAGAACTTTAAAGACATGTTTTCTCACTTAGCATGCTATAATGCTCATAATTCTTCTTAGACAGTTTGATCTTTAAGCTTTCCTTGCCATCTCTGATACAAATTTCCAATATTTGGTTTTCTTTGTGACAGTTTGTGATGAATTCCTTTTGGGCATCCCTCATGAAGCCTGGTATGTAGTGATGCCGGTTTTGCTTTGTTTGGGAATTACATTGATGATACCATCTTTTCTTCCACTGTATCTTCTGCCAAGGAACGAAAACCTACATGTAGACCAAGCTAGTTCCAAAGATTCATGACTATTTTTTGTTCTGCTTTGATAATGGCTCTAGGCCTATTGTGTTTGCAATTGGGAAGTGGATGTCTAAGAATTTTCAAATGCGAAATAGATTGTGGTAATACCATTACAATTTGTCATTTTCTTTGTAATAAAGAAAATTATGATTTCCATTTTTCTTTTGTTTATGTTCATAATCTATTTAAGTTAATATAATTATATGCTGCAGTGTAGATTATGAATATGTTCACATAAGATACAGTACATTCATAAATTCTTAATTATCTTCTCTTGAGCAAAATTTGGAATTCTTTGGTCACATTTCTTCTATTTTCAGGGCAAATTGGCATAAATAGTCCCCAAACTATCCCCATTTGGTGACATTGGTCCCCAAACTATTTTTTTGGTGACATTGGTCCCTGAACTATACATAATTGTGTGACATTGGTCCCTGGGGTTAAAAAATCTGTCAAACCACCGTTAACTTTAAAAAAAAAAATTGCCCAAGGGCATTTCGTCATTTCACTGTTTATTAATTAAAAAAAAAAAAAAAACATTATACAAGTATATACGGTAGGTGAGTGCAGAAGACAGCTTCAACCATGGCGGGAAGCATTCTCGGGAAGCCATTCTAAACCCAAAAGCTAGTCAGTTTCAGTATAAACATTTGAAGAATTCCCACCCACTCAAAGAAGCTCAAAGAAGCTATCACAGAAGAAGGAAAATCCACATAAAGAGTACCCGAAGGCCGGCCATCAAGAAAGGTAGTTTTGTTTGATTTTTCTTGATTTATAAGTAGCTATTAGGTTCTGCCACTGCTGCGGCTTCTATAGAGAACGAAGAATAGCTTCTAATTCTGTGAGTGGGTAAAATTCTATGTTTTAGGTTTCTTTTTCCGCTTACAAGCTCAGTATGAGGTAACCTAGAATTGTAGAATGAAGCTAGAAGTGTGCATTCATTGTGCATGTTTCAATCCTCTGCATCTTTCTCATTTCTCTCTTTTTTCTCTCTTTTCAAGGAGACTTGGCATTTCTCTGTTGTGCTCCCCGTGGAGGTGATCTTCCCAGTGGTTCCGCTCCCTTGGTGCTGCATCTTTGGGTTCATTCGTGCTTCCCAGTAAGGGTTCAATCCCTGAAATCATCGACCATAGAATACATTGAGGAAAAAAATCACTTAAATCTAGCTTATCTAAAGACCAATTGAACCGTTTTGAAGCAAGCTGTTTGAGAAT
>JAXGGT010000131.1:7882810-7895550 GCA_035583425.1 Marsdenia floribunda | reverse complement strand
TGGGTGATTATCTGATCGAACAGGGCATGTAGTCGTGTTGTCATGTTATTTCCGTTATTTCCGTAAGTGTTGTTTCTTCCCCTCACCTTGATATATTCATTTTTTATTTTTTAGGTCTGAGTTTCTAATCTTTTCTAATGCAGTGCATGACTAGTATTCACATGATGGAAATCCAGAGATTGTCCGCATGTGCATTTGAAATCAAAGGGTTTATGTCTTCCTTGTATCAACTATGCAATATGCTATTGTATTTCTATCATTTCTTTCCATAAGTTGCTTCCATTGTTCTCTTTAGAGTGGATGATGTCTATAATCAGTGGAGAATGCTTTGACTTTGGGATATTTGGGTTTTCAATGGCAGTGCCTTTTTGTTACTTAGATGAGGCTTAATATATATATACATACATACCTTTCTGTTTGTTGGTTTCTTGGTGGTGTGTACCCAATTTAGCAAAACTTAGCATTTTCAGGCTCAAAGAAAATTTTCTTGTTTATAAGTGTTGAGCTTTGAATGAGATATCAGTTTTAGGTTGTCATCTCTCTTTACAATTAGGCTGGACATTATGAACATACATATATGTATATATATATATATTGTGAATGAGTCTTCTGGCCACCAAGTTTATAATACCTAAGACAACTTTCAGTCTTTTTACAAGAGAGTGAGCCATGAGATTCTGAAAATAGTCTCTTGATTGAAGGGGGCCTGTGCAACTCTTTTGCTTGATTCCCATGTGTAATACCATTTATGGTTTAATGATCAAATAATATTAGCACTGCCTCTCCTTATGTGCTTTTGGAATAAAGTGAATAAAAAAGACTATTTTCCATAACTATTATCTGTTTGACCAATTTTTAAATCTTTATATATATATATATATATATATTTTGGGGTGAATTTAAATCTTTATAATTAACTATCGCATATATATATATATATATATCGTATTGAAGGACAGGGTATCAGAGCCTTGTTTTAATCTGTTATGTTATTATTCTCTTTTTCCCAAATTATTTTATAAATTGTCATATCCATGGATAATCAAATTCATGAATAACAACATGAGTATAGTTTTAAGAATCACTAGGATAGATAGGAAGGATTTAGATATATTAATAGATTTTAAGTATAAACTGGGAAATGAGTTAATTAGATGTCATGAAGATAAGAGTCCTAGCAAAATTCCTTAACGAAGATTTATTAGAACTAGTATTTAATTGGGCAAATAAGATAATCTCAGATTTAATCGTAGACATGAAGATTCCAGAATTAAGATTAGATAATCACAAAAGAAAGAAAGTCTAATTTTAAACTTTTGCAGATGAAGACAATTAGAGCAATCTAAAAACTCTTGAAAGCTGACCTGCCAAGAATCAGAGAGATGGAAGAACGTTATAGAAAACTAAAAGGACAACTTTTAGAGATAAAAAGAGACTCTTTTGAAAAACAAGCTGAGTACATGATGGCACTCTAGGAATTGGCAAATGTAAACTTTGAACTAGGATGGTTTTATGCCTATAGGGATATGATAACTGAGAAATTACTATGTTAATTTCTCCTTTTGTAAGCACTATTAATCTTATTGTGAATCCTTTTTTATGAGTATTAAACGCGTAGACTATTTAGATTTAGAATTAGAATCTTGTGGTAGAAGTATTCGTAATCTTTATAAGAAATTTAGATTAAGATGCCACTGTCAATCAGACAATTAGCAAGTAGGACATGAATTAAACAGTGATCAACCTATTCTTAACACAATTGTAGATTTAATCATAGCATTAGGAACAAGATTAGAAGAAGCTGATAAGAATAAAAATCAATTGATTACCAGTATATTAGATAAAATAACAACAGTACAACTACTCGCAAAAGAAAAACTAGAAAATTTAGAATATATAAATTCTCAGAATAATGATATGTTTAATAGGTTAAAAATTATAAAACATAGTTTTTTAGAAGAAACAAGTCAAAAGAAAAAGCTAAAGCTTGAATCTTTACAGCAAGAAATATTAGATCATATAGGGTTTAATATTAGATCATATAGGGTTTAATGATAGTAAAGTAAAAATAATTGAAGAACTTTTGCAAAGAATAGAAAATAGAATAGAATCAATTCGAAATATGTTAGAAGACATAAAACAATTAACAATATCATAAATACTCCAGAATACCAAAAAGCATTAGAACTAACATAACAGTATCTTCCTGAACCCATAGGGTATGGCACCTATAGTGCCGAAGGATTATCTGATAAACAGATAATAAGGCAAAATAATCTCATCATTTGTCTTTTAGAATTGATAGTACTAAGATTAAATAACTTAGAAAAGAAATTAGAAAAGAAACCAGAAAATCCTCCAGTAGCTCCTATTACTCAAAAAGACATACATGAATTAGTTGATAGGATTAAAAAAATAGACTTAGGAAAGTCTGTCAAAATAGAAAACAAAATCCAAGAAAAGAGTAAACCTATATTTGGTTCCAAATGAATCTTGGTAGAAGATCTTTTACAGGTCCCAATAGGACAATAGGGACAGTAGGACAAACCAGCCAAGTAGACATTAGTAATGGAACCTTTTTAGGAAGAATTCTCAGTCGAGGTAGTAGTAGTAATAGTTTGGAACCTATGAGGGCATTAGAAGAAGTTGTAGATTTAGAAGCAAATTTAGATTTATATCGTAATGATCAAATACAATTACTAAATCCCAGGACATTATATCGTACAGGATCATTGAATTTGGCAACTAGTCTTTTAAAAGTTAGTAGAGAAGAACAAGTTAAGGTAACAACAAACGCACTAAATTTAGATATAATTAGTAAAGAATCCTTAAGACAAATCAAAAAGTCAGGTAAGACACTGGTTCATTTGGGATTAATTATGGTAGGAATAAAAGGACTAACAAGAAAATATGTAGGAGGAAAAGTTTTTATAGTCATTTTAGATAAAAGTTGGCAAACAGATGCTAAGAAAGCAACTATAGCCACAATGGAAGTAGATATGAGCCACAAGGTAGGATTGTTTTATTGTAGTCCAGATATACTACTATCCATCAATGATCTAGATAAAATCGTAATTGGAATGCAAGCAAAAGGATATGATAACTTTCTTAGGAAAGATGGAAACTTATTAGTACATATAGGATTATTAGGAAGGTTAACAAATAGTAGTTGTGTCCAGTATAAATTAAATATTGAAGGGGTACCTAAAACTTTAATAACAAAAGGAGTTAAATTATTAGAACCAATGAAAATTAATCCTGAAGAATTTGAAGGACTAGAATGGAATATAAGTAAGAATTTAGGATCTCCAGAAATTATACATAGACCTGAAAAAAGTAACTTGTTTAAAAACAGAGATGGATCTTACTCTTTAAGATGTAGTCATTACAAAGAACAAACCCAAGGAGAATCAGACATATAAGAAAATGAATAGATTTCCAGAAGGATTAGTAATCATAGGACCAGGAATAACTTTAGATAATAACAAAGTATTATGCTTAGAAATAGAAATGATTGAGAAAGGACAGATATCAGAAACAGATTTCTTCCAACAAACAGAATTAGGATATAGGGTAAAATATGGCCTAGCTGAGATGGAGGTAACAGATAATATAGAATTAATGGAATCTACAAGTAATTTTCCAGCAAACCCCAATCCTAGTACATCCAGTAATAATCCTGAGCAAAATAGATCATTTGCTACTCATAGATATTCAAATACAGGAGGACAACCCCCCAGAACCCCTTATACAACATATAATGATAATAATGAAGGACGATTAGTACGAAGTAGAGGGAAAAGACTCCCTTTAGAAACATTAGATAACAAACTTTTAATTGATAATGGTAAGTTATTGAACCTAACATCACATGATCCACAAATTTGGCCTACATTATTAGAATCATGGTCGCAATTAGTTTGTAGAGAATATGATAGAGACAATTGGATATTAGATGCTATAGGAATGTATAATTATTTAGAAAAATTTTTAGGAGAAACAACAAGAGCTTTATGGGAAAGTTATAAATCAAATTATCCCGGTGAATTTGCGCTGGATTTAGAATTAGGAGATAATCCTTATAATTTCACAAACAAGATCACCCTTTTAGTATTAGGCGAACAACCAAATATTGGGTACGATAAAAAATAGGAAGTAGCTTTAAAACAATTAGAGATGTTACAACTTAGAAAATGGGAATATTGCAAACCTTTCTTCCTAGACTTTATGCATCATAGTACAGTAGCAGGATGTTACCATAACCAAACAATAGGAGAAAAATTATTTTTAAAATTACCAGACCCTTTAGGTTCACAAATCTATAGACAGTATTTAGAAGAAAGACAAAAGTCAATTACAGAAGGCAAGTATATTCCAGTATTAGATAATGTTGGGACAAAAATTAAATGTGTCATAGAAAAATTAGTAGAAAAGTGCACAGAAATTACAATCAGTAGACAATTGAAAGGAGAGTATAATTTTTGTAAAAATATATACACACCTCAAGTATATGGAGAGAGAGAAAGAAAACACAAAATACAAAGGCAGCCTAGAGAAACATATAGGAACAAGAAACCATTTAAAAAGAAGCGCTATTACTTACGAAGAAGTAATGCTCGTAAATCATACCTTAGTAGAGAGAAACATGTTAGAAAATTTGACCGTAGAAGGCATTATAAAAATAGATTTAGTTGTTTTACTTGTGGAAGCCCAGATCATTTAGCAAGAGAATGTGATAAGAGATATAATAATAGAAATAGAGAGGCAATCTTAATAGAATGTGTAAATGAAGATTTACTTCAGATAGATGAAACAATCTCCGACACAGAAAGTATTTTTAATATTGTTAGCATAGAAGATAATTTAGATAGTTATCAAAATAATGTAGATAGTGATAATGATGGTTCATACTTTGCCCAAGAACTTATAGGTACAAATAATTTGTATAAAAATAAAATAGACCAATTAGAAGAATTTTCAGATATGTTAGCAAATCTAGATAATCAATCTGAATTATATAATTTTTCTTGATAGGATGTTGCCGAAAGGTGCACAGAAGCCTGACATGAAGAAGTTCAGAGTTGAACAGGAATATATTAGGCGGATGCTTCCTTACATTAGGAGTTTAAGAATATACTACCAACTTAGTATTAGAGAATTAGATACCATAATAAAGTTACCTAAGTATAAACACTTGAGGGACACTCAGCAATATCCTGAACTTATTAGTCTTGTAGAAGATATAAAACAACTTAGACAAATCCTTTCCATATGGGATAACTATATGGACCAAATTAACACCAATTACATATGTCAGAAGACCATAGGAGTCGTCTAGAAAGAATTACAAACCAATTAGAACGTTATTTAGCACAAGGATGTGAAGTATGTTGTGAAGCCTGCCTTAGCTATAAAGAAAGATTAGAGCGAATTAAGGCAAATATTACATATTATGAATCTAGGTTAGCATATTTACAAAGTACGCAAGTCCCAAGAAGTACCATACTAGAAGTTAGACAGCAAGTTCTAGAATACAAACATCAAAAGGGTAAGCTTTACCGTTACCTAAATACACATCTTAGAAATTGCCACTTAGAATGAGTCCAAGGAGAAGTTTTGAGAGGAAACTAGACGGTTACCACATTAGTCTAGTACTCCAAGAAGTTGTAAAAAAGATCAAAAAATCCTTTACCCGTAGTTACAATAGAAGTTATGTGCTTGAACAATTACAACAAGTCAGAAATACTCTTCAAAAAAGACATAGTAGAATGTTAGCCAATATCTTAGAGACCAATAACATAACCCAGTACCCCATAGAACAGTCTAAATTAGATAAAGAAGTAGAAGCATTTAAAGAATGGTTAGATGAAGATGATTGGAATAGAAGCTTAATAGATGATAGTTCAAAACAAGAATGCCCTGGACCATCTAACATTCAGGACAGAACAAGCATTCCAAGATTAAAATTAGAAAAACCAGCACCTAGTAATCAATTAGAATTATACAAACACAATCAGGAAGAATTACCTAGTACTTTAGGACCAAGGGAATTTGATACATCAGGATTAGAAAACATATTATTTACCCCTGAACATCTCCTTGAACATATACCCAATATAGAAAACGATAGTTCATAGATAGAAAATGTAGTGTTCACCCCAGAATATGTAAATATGTATAATGTGTTGGCAGAACAAGTTACGTCTACAATAACACATACACCTAGCACACCAGAAATACCTAGTACGTTAGCTGTAGCTTTATTAGCAGAAACTACACCATTACAATTGGAAGTAGAACCATGGGTAGATGAGTTAATCAATATTTCAGAAGATATAAATAATAATTCATTAGAAACAGATAGCACTCATGCTTAAGATCAATAAGACTAGTAAACCTAGAAATTTTAAACCTAAGTATATTTATAATGATGCGTTTTGTTTCTTTTTAGCAGTTAATAAAATCAGACATAAGATTAAGGAGCATTTTAGTCATAGTGAAAATAGACATCTAGTATTAGAACATCTTAATAACTTAACACATTTATTACGGAGTAAAGATAAGAGGATTGGATGTACTCCAAAAAGGTTTATAATAATTGAGGAAGATAATGAAAAAATGAACAAAGAATTAGATAATTTTGAAGACGACTTAGATAAAAATGATTTCACAAAAGATTTAGAAGATTTTTTCCTAGAAATAGATAATGTGGTAGACTTTGTACCCCTTCAGCCTATACAAGAAGTTCCTGAATCCAGTAATAACTTTTAATATTATGAATACTGCTTGCTCACATGATTGGATAGGAAATAGGGGTAGTAATGATAAACCCTGTATTTATTGTTCTAAGTATCCTGTTTTGAGCCTTAGATACTAATGTCATAAATGTCTTAAAGAAGCATGTGTTTTCTGTCTTAAAGAAACAGGAGTACCAGTAAAACCTATTCCAATAAAACCAAGTAGTGAGGACTAGAATAAAAGTCAAATAGTAGAACTTAGAATCTTACACTTAGAAAATCTAATCCAAGAGCTACAGGAAAAGATGGCTGTCATAGAATTAAATATACAAAATCTAAAGAAATGGATAAACTAGAAATCCTAGGCATACATCTTAATCAATTCTTAGGAATAGAAGATTATTATAGTGTTTACCTAGTTCAAAAACAAATTAAGCTAGAAATTATTAGGCAAAATTTAGCAACCATTAAAATCCAAAGAAGATTTAGGACAAGTAAAACTTACTTATAAATAGTATCACCTCGTGTTAGCCAGCCAGAGGAAATAGGAACTAATTGTTTATTTACCAAGCATCCTACCCATAGGATACACTCTATTAAAATAAAATGTAAATTATAGATTAAAGATTGGACCTTAGACGTAATAGGACTTATAAATTCTGGCAGTAGTAATACTATTTTAGATAGTAAGTTAATTCCTTTAGAATATCATAGTCCTATCCCTTCTAATGAACAATTTTATGCAGAACAGATGGATGGAAAGTTGTTTAAATATGATAGACAGTTAAATAAGTATAAAATTGCATACTATACTAATAAAGGATATACAGATCCTTTTGTTAGTATTACTAGGATTTGTCTTAGAAACTTCACTCTTAGCCAAATAAAATTTATCATTGGGTTAACATTAATCTTAGAGCACCATCATGGAATCATTTTGAATAAGCAAAGCCTTAATTTCTTAGATACACCACCTGTCCCTTACACGAATGAAATCCTGAAACACAAGGTTATAGAAGATAATTGTGAATGCAAAATACCAGGAAATTGTAAATTAGGAAAGTTAGAGGAAGAACTTATGGAACTCGAACCCATTGATATATATCAATACCTAGACTTTCCTCTCTTATATAATCTACTTAGTTCGGGACACAATGAGATAGATAGCCTTATAAGCAAGTTAGAGAAAGATAATGTATTTGGAGAAAATCCCCAAAGTCATTGGTCACGAAATTCTCTCTACTGTAAGTTAGAGCTTAAAGATCCTAATTTTAGGATAGTTTCTAAAAAGATAAAAGCAACAAATGAGAATTTAAAAGAATTTGAAATGCATATAGGAGATTTACAAAAATTACAGGTCATTAGAAGGAGTACTAGTCCTCATCGCTCCCCAGCGTTTATAGTTATAAGCATAGTGAAATCGTAAGAGTGAAATCGTAAGAGGTAAAAGTAGAATGATTATTGATTATAGGAGATTAAATGATAATACAATAGATGATGCTTATGACATCCCAGATAAGACAGAATTGATCAATAGAATTCAAAATAGTTTCATATTTAGCAAATTTGATTGTAAGTCAGGATTTTGGCAAATTAAAATGCACCCAGAAAGCATAGAGTGGACAACTTTCACCTGTCCTTTAGGACATTTTTAATGGTTGGTAATGCCATTTGAATTAAAAAATGCACCTAGCAAGAAAAACGGATGAAATATTTGGAAAATATAGAAATTTTGTAGCTGTGTATATAGATGATATACTTATTTTTAGCAAAAATAAAATGGATCATATAGAACATCTTAAAAAAGTATTGTTTGAATTCGACAAACATGGTATTGTAATTAGTAGCAAAAAGGCTCAGTTTTTTAGGACAGATATTGAATTCTTAGGTGTAGAATTGGGAAATGGAAAAATAAAACTCCAACCTCATATAGCAAAAAAGGTCTTAGATTTTCCTCCCATAAAAAAAATAAAGGACTTGCAAGCCTTTTTAGGATTAGTAAATTGTGCAAGACCTTTTATACAAAATTTAAGTAAAATGATAGGACCCCTATATAGTAAAACAGGACTTACGGGAATGAAACAATTTAATTTCGAAGACCAGAGACAAATGGAACTCATTAAAACAGCTGTAAAAGATTTACCAGATTTGAAATTACCATTAGATACTGATTATTTGATAGTTGAATCTGATGGATGTGAACAAGGATGGGGAGGAATCCTAAAGAGGAAACCCAATAAATATAGTCCCAAGTCTAGTGAAGAGCTTTGTCGGTATGCTAGTGGACAATATAAAGAAAGAAATCTTACTAGTAGCATAGATCAAGAGGTACTAGCAGTAAAATATGCTCTTGACAGCTTTAGGCTCTTTTTACTTAATAAACATGAAATCCTTATTAGAACTGATTGTGAAGCAATTGTGAAGTTTTTTGAAAATAAAAATAGCAAGAGGATTAGCCAGCGAAGATGGCTTGGTTTTAAAGATAGTATTATTAATTCAAATTACAGAGTTAAATTTGAACATACAAAAGGAACTGAAAATTATTTAGCAGACAAGCTATCTAGATTTTTGCTTTTTGAAGAACAAGTGGTTGAAGCTCCACATTAGATAATACTGTTAAAATATAATATTTTGCATCATGTAGAAAACCATGGCATTGGTTTGCTGGTTATCCTAAAAACCAGAACTACTTTAGCATCTAGAATCATAATTTGCATTTACAACTTGCCAATAGTACAACATTCAAAGCTGTTATGGATACTGTTTCGGTACAGGAGTCTATAATTGGTAAGGTTAGGTTTCATCACATGCATTGCACCCCCAAATGAAGTTCAAGATTCACTCTTGCTCCAGGTACTGTTTCATTACTGGAGCCTGCGAAATTTGGGCTTAGATTGTAAAAATTTATATGCATGGCCTTAGCATGTAGATAAAATAGCAAACTAGGTTGGGCCTCGCCAGCCCATAATCACTAATACTTCAAATTTTTATTTCATATGGCAGACAAAACTCCAAAACAGATAGCCTTTGGCCCATACTGCCTAAAAACTTACTCTAAGAAACAAGCCTTCAAAACCCAATTTCCCCTTCGAATTGATCAACAGTGTTTAGTAGATAACCTCTCGAACCTTTCTAAAACTTCCCAGTTTCCTGATATTATTCATGCCCTTGTTGGTCATTTAGCTAATTTTAATGCCTAGATAGAACATCTCCACACCCAACAGGCAATGGAAGGAATGATATTTGCTCCCCAATGGAGAGGTAAGGAAAAAATGTTAGAAGTAGAAAATAGATCAAAAAGTGACAGGATATTGAGTTTGGAAAATGAATTGAAAATATATCAGAAGATGGTAGCAGAAGGAGCAAAAATGAAGAAAGAAAAGGAAAAAGAGTTCAAAAATATGGAAGAACATTTAGAAATTTTTCCCAATGTTCTAAATGAAGTAAAAGAAGAAATTAGGAGTATAGTGATGAGAGACAACAAAAGCAGATTGTTGACAACTCAGAATTGCTTAAGGAATTTAGCTAGAACAAGAAAAATTCCACATGCAGGTATAACACTCAGAGTCATGAATTTCCAGAGAAGAAAGCACCCTCAACAATATTGTAGGTGTTCAGAGGGATTTTCATTCGTACAAACTTCTATAAACTTAAGTTCATGGCAAGATATAGATATCTTTATGTCCTTTAACAACCTATTCCGATTAGGGATGGTGAAGAGGATCAAAATTACAGCACTAAGACAGATAGTCAAGTACATTGAACCAATGTCATGGTGATTATCTCATAGCCTTCATCAGATTTTCAGGATGAGAATAGCACACAAGGGATACATTAATCTAGACTTAGAAGGAATCCCTTGTCCCCTAAATTTTCTAGATCTAGCAAGGTATAATATTTTAGTTTCAGCCCATGCATATGTCCATGCAATCTAGAAACCCTTTCAGGAAACAATAGAAATCAAAGATGGAGACATTGAACTCCAATACACATTAGCAAGATCATATCTGCAAGCCCAAAGACCACGTCGAAACAACCCTCCAAGGTTTGATTTCCAATTAATTTCAGAAGATGCAAATTTGAAGATTTATGCAGACCTGATGTTAACAAGGAAATACATAAATGTACCATTTCTTAATCATATCATGGAGGATCCAAAGCTGGTAGTCCATCTCCAAACTATGAACTTGTTAGATTATTATGATAGCTATGGAGATAATGGTGATGAACATGACATGGTCAGTGATGGCACACATGCTTGTGATGTAGATGATGTTGAACAATATCTAGATAACGTTCTAGATATGTCAAAAAGAAATCTAGATAACATGTTAGAAATGTAAGGATTGTGAACCACTCCTTTACTCACTACCCTCCCAGGAAAAACTGTGAGTGGTGCGTCTTTTCCTGTTTTGTTTTAAATCAGAAGCAATCAGGTCAGGAATCTGGTTGTCTTCCACTTGTCTGTGTTGAGTGAATTTCTTTCCATGCGTCCTAGTTTTTGGCAACAAAAAATTTTGCCCCTCCTGTTCATATGGCAGCCTTTGCCAAAAGATGTCGTTCTTGTTCATATGGCAGCCTTTGCCAAAAAGATGTCATTCCTGTTCATATGGCATCTTTTCTCGGATTTCAAAGGTTTGGAGTCCGGAGTTTCAAGCTTTTCAGGGTCTATAAATATATATCATTTGTTCTCCTTGAAATACACACTAATATCCATACTTCACAAAGGATATTAACAACTTTCAAGGTGTGCAGTTTCCAGAGTTTTCAAGGTGTGCTGTTGTAAAGAGTCTTTGTAATCTTTCAGTACTAAATACAAGTAAGTTTGTTTGTGTTTATTTCTTAATAACCTGATAGCTTAAATCCCCTCTGGGAAAAGGGGGTAATATACAACATGATGAGCAACAAGGCCTATTAAGAAAATAGCATGCATTTCTTGGAAATACATTTGCACATGCATACACGATGATTTCCCGTCATTTTATCCTTCTTCAAAAATCTTTATTCTTACACACAACATACTCTAGTTAGGCTTAATGGACTATGTGTGGTCTTTGAGGGTAAAAGACCTGTTGTGGCCTTTTGTTTGTCTTGGATGCCTATTAGCCGAAAGGTTAAGGTGAGGGTATAAAAGTTAAAAAAAAAAAAAAAAAAGTGTCATCTTGTATGCTTAGTAAATGAAATTTGAAGAAATACCTGGGAAACAGGGACAACATGCACGGGGCGGCATGTAGAGTATACAAATTTGTATACAAATATACCTTTACAACAACACACCTTGAAAACTATGGAAACTACACACCTTGAAAGCTCTTAATATCCTTTGTGAAATATGGATATCAGTGTGTATTTCAAGGAGAACAAATGATACATATTTATAGACCCTGAAAAGCTTGAAACTCCGGACTCCAAACCTTTGAAATCCTAGAAAAGATGCCATATGAACAGGAACAACATCTTTTTGGCAAAGGCTGCCATATGAACAGGAACGACATCTTTTGGCAAAGGCTGCCATATGAACAGGAGGGGCAAAATTTTTTGTTGCCAAAAATTAGGACGCGTGGAAAGAAATCCACTCAACACAGACAAGTGGAAGACAACCAGATTCCTGACCTGATTTCTTCTGATTTAAAACAAAGCAGGAAAAGACGCACTACTCACAGTTTTTCCCAGGAGGGTAGTGAGTAAAGGAGTGGTTCACAATCCTTACATTTCTAACATGTTATCTAGATTTCTTTCTGACATATCTAGAACGTTATCTAGATATTGTTCAACATCATCTACATCACAAGCATATGTGCCATCACTGACAATGTCATGTTCATCACCATCATCTCCATAGCTATCATAATAATCTAACAAGTTCATAGTTTGGAGATGGACTACCAGCTTCAGATCCTCCGTGATATGATTAAGAAATTGTACATCTATGTATTTCCTTGTTAACATCAGGTCTGCATAAATCTTCAAATTTGCATCTTCTGAAATTAATTGGAAATCAAA